>JAEKIV010000754.1:0-14463 GCA_016801325.1 Hypholoma fasciculare
CACATCGTACGCACCCTCGTCGAGCACTCCGTGTGCTAATATTTTGTTTTGTTTGGCTCGTCGCCATTGAGCGCACGTAGATTGTCCGAAAGCGTATCATCGACTTGGAAGGGGATGTGGAGTAGCCGGATATGTAGGTGCGGACACGGCAGAAAAAGCTAATTAGGTCTGCGCGACTTCAACGCGTCTTCTAGATTTTCGCGTGTTTCGGCTTTTGTGCGAAATATAACGAAAACCACGGAGAACGCGGACAGGCGCCTCGCTCGCTCGCGCGCGGAACGCTCACATATTTCAAACGGTATGCGCTTCTCATACGCTGGTATAATATGCGCATGTAACTTTGTGCGCTGCGCCCCAAGACGAAGTCAGGTACGCGAGTAGATCTGGAGAGGCGATTGAGCCGCGGAGTGTCGAGCGCACTGAGCGAACGGTGCCTAGTGGGTGTGTAGAGTAATGGTAGTGTATGCTTTGTAGCGCTGTTTTGTGGGAAACGCTTAGTAGCGGCAGCGAGGAACTGACGCGCGCGAGATGGAGCTTGGAGATGCCGGGGGCTTGAAGGGTACATGAGCGGCGGGGTGAGCAGAGCGAGCCGTGCGCGCGGGGAGTCTGTGGCAAAGCAGGGAGCGGTGTGGAGCGCGTGAACTATTCAGAGAAATTCCGGGTCGGATAGTTAGTGGTGATTAACGCTTGGACTATGTTCCTCGGAGAACGTCTGGCCCCATCATCTGAGTCTGACTGCAGCGCACGACCCGAAAAATGAAAATGAAAATTAAAATATCACACTCACCGGCGCTCTCGTAAGGGCGCACAAGGGTCTTATTTCTCCTGAATTCCACGCTGGGTACAATACATGCACCTATGTACCACCAAAAGACACGCACGAGGCGGTTGGATTCTTGAGAGATGGGCCGGTGACTCCGGAAATGGGACACGTGGCCGTGTTCTCGATTTCCATCGTTTCCTTCGACCTCCTTCCCCTCTCCCCCGCTGGATAGAACTTCCGCAGTCGCTGGGGATCTCATAGCTATGCATAACTCGAAAAGTCGGACATACGGCGCGCCCTGAGAGAGCGCGAATGCACCCAACGCACACCACGTACACCCGCCCTGCCCTTCGCAATCACGCAGCTTGCTCTACGACGGCGTTGCAGCGCACACGGAGCCCTCTTCGCGACTTCAGCTTGATGGAGTCGTCACCTTCCCTTCAACACTGCCATTTCAGCGCATGATCCGCGTCATTCCCTCGCGTGTCTGCCTCTTTCACTGCTCTCGTGTACGGCGTCCCTCCATCGCGCGCCCTCAGGATGATGCTTGCGCCGCACGGTTTTATGGTACGTGTTCACTTCCTCCCTCCCCCAATCTCACTCCTTCTTCTGCTGGTGTGGCGAAGCTGACGCGACGCCCGCTCTAGTTATCCGCCTGCACGGTCCACCCCCTATTTGCACCTGCGCTTCTCCGCCTCCTCTCGTACCACGTCCCCTCCATCGTGCCCACCCCACGCGACATTATGGTACGTGCTCCCTTCCCCTCCCCTTCCACTTTCCTTTTCTAGCCGCTGTGCTGCGCGCTGACGCGACACATTTTCATCTCATCGCGCACGGACCGCATCGCACCTTTTCTTGTCCGATTCTCTCACTCGCCTATAGCGTACGGCAGGCCCTCCATCGCGGGTCCCAGGCGATGATGTCGGTACCGCGCGTCTTTATGGTCCGCTTTCCCTTTCTCCCCCTTCTCTCTCCTTCCCCCTGCCGCCGGTATGGCTTACGTGGCTTACGCTGACACGAGACTTCCCACAGTTATCATAAGCGCAGGACCTCATTAATTCTTTTCTTTTTCCTTCATTGGATAGCCTCATAATTCCCGCTGATCCCCTCAACCCCGTGCATCACCTGAAATACCAGACGCACCGAAAGCACCGATCCCAACACACCCAATCGAGCTGCTGCTCAGGCGCTCTCTACTATCTTCGACGGCGCTGTAGCGCATGACCCGGTGGTGCCGTTCCACCTCCCTCTCCGCTCTCCCTTTCCGCCGCTGATACCATGCTTTCATTTCAGCGTACACCTTTGCATCGTACCTGGTACCCTCCCGCGTCCGCTTCTTCCCCTCCTCTCGCTCGTTCTGCACGCTGACGCGACACTTTTCTATTCCAGCGCGGACGGTCCGCATCGTGCCTTCGCGCGCCCGATTCTCTCCTCTTCTCATGTATCACGCCCCCTCCATCGCGGGTCCCATAAGATGATGCCCGCCCCGCGCGTCTTTACGGTATGCGTTGCGTTCCCTCCTTCCTCTCTCACCCTCCCCTCCCGCGGCTGTGCTACACGCTGACACGATTTTCGATCCAGTTCCATGTATACGGTCCGCCACCCCTTTTCCTATGTGCTCCTCCCCCTCCTCTCGCGCACGGCGGCCCCTCCATCGCATATTCCACAAGATGAAGCCCGAGCGTGTGATTCTATAGTGCGTTTCCCTTTCGTTTCTCTCATTCCATCTCTCCCCCTGCTGGTGTGGCGCACGCTGACTAGTGCAGGATCCGCATCCGGCCGCCGTCACTGCCCGTGCGCCTCCCCGAGCTCGACTGCCTCCGTCGCTCGCGTCGTTCTTTTTCCCTTCGACCTCCCCTCCCTTCTCCTTCATGGGATAGCCCTGATAAATCCGCTGGGGATCTCATGCCCATGCATCGCGTGAAACAAACACTGAAGGCACAGATCATCCTCAAGGAGACCGCGAATGCACCCTCACGCGGACGATCGAGGCGCTATACATACGCCCTACCCAGATGGAGCACTTTGCGCGACTTGATCGTCCCGGCTCCCCCTCCTCTCTCCGCTCTCCCATCTGCGCTGCTTCGCCGCACGCTGGCGCGCAGCTTTTCTGTTCCAGCGCTCAAGCGCTCACACACATGACCTGCATCGTACCCTCGCGCATCCGCTGCTCCATCAGCTCTCCCGTACCACGGTCCATCCATCGGGGATTCCGAGACGACGCCCGTCCCGCCTGACCTCATAGTGCGCCTCCATTTCTCCCCTTGCGCTCCCCTCTGCCCTCGCACTGGTGCGTCTCACGCTGATTCGACGTTTTGCAGGTTTCGGCGCGCACGATTCCCAGCGATGCCCCCCTGCACCTCTGTTCCTTCGCATATTCACCTCGTCCTCTGCGCGCCTATATCGCATCGTTGCGCCCGTCGTCTGTCGCCTTCTACCGCGTGATCAGGCAATCAAATTGCACGAGCAGCAGCGTCGTACGCTGATACCCGCGTACGTACGCGTCACCTGCGAGGTAATACATCCACGCGCATCCACACGCATCCAGTGCGCTGGAGAATGCGCGGGTGTATGTATGCGCATAACGCACCGGGGCGGGTCGACGCTGGGTGAGAACAAGCGCGCTTCCAGAAATACTACATACTGGATGCCGAGTTTGAGGGCGGCGAGCCGGCTGAGGGCTAGCGACCTCTGCGTGCGGTGCCGCATGGGCTTGGGCGAATCTGCAGGGAGCGAAGCGAGCGAGCGTGGACTGTGGAGCGAACAGTTTGAGACTGGGACTAGTGACTAGGCAGACAGCGCCGATGCCGCAGATACGCAGGCCGTGAAGTGGAGAAGATATCGTGCACGCCCAGACGACCGCCCGCGCTTTATTCTAGTGTGCAGATCGGGAGAGGATATTGAGTGAACGAGCGGGCGCGGTGCTGCATGGGGTGGGACGCACTGTGGCCTGACGCCCGCCGGCGCGCGCGGAGAAGGGATGGATGGGCACGCACAGAGAGAGAGAGGAAGCGGTTTGGCGTGTGGATCGCGGAGTAGGAGAATCTGCCGACGAGGTGAAGGGAAGATGCTTGAAGCGCGGGGGTTGGATGCAGCGCGGCGCGAAGTACTGATGAAGGAGAGAGCTAACACTTTGACCTATGATGCTTACAGGACCTGAAGTAGCACGGTCCCGATTCGTGGACAGGCGCCGCCAACGTTCTTTAGCGCGGGCGTCGTCTTCTTTGAGAGCGCTGTCCATCGTGGCATCCGTCGCCTGACCGCGCGTACCACGCATCGCATCCGCATGCTGAATGCCCGCCACCGTGCTGGTATATGCATATCGCTCAGAGCGCTAAGAGGTAGGGGAGCCCCGTATCACTTTACGGTACGTTTTAAATTCCGTCCCTCGCTTTTCCTCTCTCTGTCTCGCATGCTGACCCGACGCTCAGTGCGGTATTTTGTGCGCGCGAGTTGGTGAAAGACTTCGATCAAGAGCTTGATGATGAGCTGGCGAAGGTGTCGAGGATTTCACGATCTTCTGCCTATACGACGGTTCGACCGCGCTCTCCCCGCACCTTACATTGCCTCGAGCGAACCGCTACCCAGCGCGGGCTCAGAAATCCTCTTACATTCTTGTGGTGTGTATGTACTACAAATGCAGTGTACGAAATGTCATCCCGTGGCGATTCAAGTCGGCTTTGGAAATTCGGAACGAGCTGCCGTTGTGACGAACAATGTCCAATGTTACAGGGCAACTTATTCCATCGAGTGCAAGATCTTCTGGTATTTCCCAGCTGTGCAATCATTTATGGTTGAGTTTTACAGCCAAACAGCGGCCATTTTCTGGTAATAGGACGTTGGTGGCCTCATCTGCGATGTTAAGCACGGCAAAGGTAGTGGTAATGTCATAGGTACTGAATAAAGTGTGGTGGCCGTCAAGTATGTTGTGCACCCTGCTCCCTGAGGCTATGGAAAAATCGTAGAAAATGGCAGAGTAATCGCCTTTGGGAGTAAAAGAATTATAGGGATGGTCTATGTCCACACGGCAAGGCATCATGAGCACAGGAACACATAGGCCCATGTATGACAGTGTAATTGGTGAGGATGTGCGGTAAAAGTGGATGTCGCTGTGTGAAGATGCATGTTCATACGCGGATGGGCTATTGGGTATCAATGCACTTGATGAGATTTTGGAAGGGAAGAGGGACTGGAACTCGGTGATTCCGAGCCCGTATGCAGGGCCCCAGTTTACGATCTCCAGTTTCGACGTGGACGTCAATTTGGAATTTAAAATCTCCCTGACAAGACGCATGAATGCATGGTCCGCGCCCTCGCCGTAGCCTGTGGGCATGCTAACATTGAAAATGCCCATGAGTGAATAGGCGGTGTCTTCTGCGCGCGTGACTTGTCGATTTGCTGCCCACTGCATCTTGCGCCAGATTGGCACAGAAGGAAGACCAAACTGAGATTCAGTCAATTCTTCTTTTTCCAATCCAGTTGCATCACAGATCTTAGAGATCAGGCCTCGAGGAAATTTGTCAAAATCATCAGCAGGATTATCGGATATCAGTGGTGTCCAGTTTTTTGAATAGAAATTGATACATTGCGGGGCGAGGAGTTCTTGGAGTGTCCATCCCCGTGTGAACCACTTGTCTTTCTCTAAATCTTCTAGAGATGCTGTTTCCGCAAGATATACAATGCAGATCTTGGCTCCTTGATACCATTTGAACATTGAGCGGATTGACTCGTCAAGTTCAGTGCTGCTCTCCTTGTTGATACAGACAGTATCCATCCAGGCCAGGCGCAAGCCGCGCTTCGCAGCTACTTTGCAAAAATTTGCAAGTTTATTGTACCCTGGGGATGTTGTGTCAAGTGGCATTGTTTTGTTTGTCCAGTCGGAATAGGTGATTTCGCCTCTTGCGAGCCAGGTGTGGGAGAAGATGGCATATTGCTCAAACTGTGACTTGTCATAATATGGGATGCTCCAATCTGTGTAGGAATTAAATGCAGCAGATATACATTCCATGACATGTGATCGCTCGACAAGTGTGATTCCCATGCCATCCTCATCAAACTTGAGTAGGTGTATAGGCATATGGTTGAACACCAGATCACGCGCTTTGTTGATTCTCTTCTCAATCAATTTCTGTAATTTTGCATTTGGTTCTGCACAAAATTTTTGAACACCATCACACACATTGTGTAAAGCACATTGAAACCCACTTGGCATAATAATCATAAGGTCAAGCCTACTGGGTTCCTGTATATTCCTTCCTTCATCTGGCCAGATATCTCCGGAAGTGTCAGTTGCATGTATTGTACAGAGCACATTGAGACCCACCTGGAATGATAAGGTTAAGCCCACTAGATTCCCACATATCCATATCCCATCCCTCATTTGGCCAGATAGTATCTCCAGAGGTGCTCAATTTCGCTAAATCCACATCATCACCATCAACCATGGGAGCCCAAGAATACATCGCAAATATATACCTGCATCCTGATGATCCTGATCTGAACTTCCAGGAAACTGCTGTGCCATCTGCGCACCATTTGGAGAGCGCCCAAGAGACCCTGCGAACAATTTCAAAGCATCCAGCAGAATTTGACCCTCGGTGGTGGCTCCAGATTTGGGCCGAACGGCGCTGTCCGTGGATGTAGTCGGATCTTCCGTGGTTGGGCCTTCAGGGGCGTATGATTGCTCTGTGTCAATTTCAGCATCGAGGGCGGTTCCCATTGAGAACGGTGCACATGCTCACCTTGCGCCGTCGTATTCCCTTGGATTAAAGGGATTATATAGTTGGCGAGGGCCGCGATAAGCGCCTGGCCGGTGCCAGAGTCGTCTGCCAGAATAGTGGCGGTGAGATGATTGTTCAATTGGCGAAACAAAAGATGTTTGCACCTTTCCCAAACATGCTGTCGTTCGCGAGAGTTCCTGTCTTTTCGTTGACCACGGACATTGTAGCAGGCGACTGATATTCAATTTGGTGGTTTGTTGCTGTTCAAAAACAGAACATGCTTTTTCAGTGTATGTTTCACGCGGGATAGCGACAGGGAGCCATGGACGACTCACCAGCTAAGGACGCTGATGGAGGTGTGGATGATGGCGGATGAGTACCGATAAGCGCAGAGCAGTAGCTTATATGGCACTGTCTCCCTATTTCAGGACCAACCTGCACACCTTATGCGGGCTGTGCATTCCACGGATACCACCGTGCGCACGCTCTGTGACGTCTCGTCCATCTGCGTCGAAGGGCGTCATTAGCACGGACATTGTTCATGAACACGGCACATCGAATAATATATGAATGCTGTTGAGGACCCTTTCCATTTCTCTAAATGTATACACGTAAAAATCGGCCCCATCCAAGCCGTTTTAATCGCCCTCGTGCACGGCGTGCATGCCGCGGCGCACATCCCCATTGCGCGCGGGAACCGCTAGGGTCTGACATACGAAAAGGACGCTGGCATTGGCCACCACGCCGGACGAGCGAGGCCCTCAGTAATAGGACAAACCCAGGGGCTCGGAAAGAGAACACGGGCACAGCTATCGAACGCACCGAGCGCGCATTATGCGCGCCTGCTGCTTCCGTCACGCTTATACTCCAGCTACCACGTAAGTACTTGACCGAAGCGATACTCACGCAGTGCTTGATGATCAATACGCTGAGATATCGCTCACGACGGAGTTGGGCCGCGTACAGAACCCGCGCGTGGCCTTATGATGCGTGAGATGAGGGGAGCGTGGAGTATATATCTCATGGTACGCTCTCCCCATCCCCTGCTGCGCTGCACGCCGACGCCGTTGTAACACTGGCGACAGTTTTTGGCGGGCAGACTACATGCCGTATGCGCGCCGGACCCGGAGCGGCCCCGGCGCCGTTTGCTTGCGCGTGCGCTCGCATCGGCGAAATCTTCGCTCGTGTCGTCCGAGTAGACGCATGGCGCTGTGGTGAACGCCGTTTGGGTTTTGGAGACATCGACCAGGGAGCACTGTCGATGAAATGTGGGTGTATAGATAGTAATACTGGCGTGTGTAGTTGGTACTACTGGGCGGTGGGAAGTTCCGCTGCGCGGCTCTGAGAGGCTGTCTGTCGATTGTCCTATCTCATCTGGTACAGTCAGGCTACTCACACAACTACTATATATGCACCCATGCAAAATCTCATATATTATTGGTACATTTTTCGGCCATGGCAATACAATATGGACGGTCAACTTAGCGCAAGTTGAAGTTCCTGTGGAAATTCTGATCTCTTCGACTATGTATGTGGGCATTTTTAAAAATTGAAAATTGAAAATAATGATAGATTACGATATGAACAATAAATATATCATAAAATTACTTTGGATGCAGACTTGTTCTTCACCTCTGCGACTGGAAAATGCGCCAACCAAGGACTCAGATGCTGCCGGCCACGGCATCTTTGCAGCATCTGCTACAGAAATCAGATACAAGACGAAAAGGGACTGGCTGTAATCCTATCATTTGGTCTCAATCCTATCACTTGCAATCCTATCATATACGTATATACCCGTACTGTACTTCCACTTATTTGCGGAACGCTTGAAGCCACGGCACCCGGAAATAGGCTGACACGTGGTCGTGATGAAATCGTGCTCGACTGCCATCATCGATTCATCGCCCGTGTCGCTCTCTTTTCCTCCGACGCGTTCAATGGATAGACCTGCCATAGCGCTCACACAAGACACACAGCACTCCCCGAGCCGGAGCATGTACACCACACACAACACCGTCGAGCCACTGCTATTGTCTGCGACGGCGCCACGGCGCACATGGCCTGATGATGCGGTTCCACTGTCTCCGCCGCTGTGCTGCATGCTGACGCGACGCTTTTCTGTTTCAGCGTGCACGCGCAGGTTCTGTATCGTACCTTAGCGTCCGCCTCTTCCCCTCCCCTCTGTCTCAGCTCCCGTAGGATGATCCAGGCGCCACGCGCCTTTATGGTACCCATTCACTTCTCCCCTCCCCTCCTCGCTCTCATTTCCCCTCCCGATGGTGTGGCGCACGCTGGCACGAAACATCCTAGTACAGTTTTCATACACACAGTATCCGGTACCAGCCTGCCGCAACTGTCCCTGCCCCTCCACGTGTCGTCGCCCACACCGCACTTGCTTGCTTCGACCCTCCCCTTTCCTTCATTGGATAGCCTTGCAATAATATCCGCTGGGCGCCGAGATCCTCGTCCTTGTGCATCACCCGAAACACCGTACGCACAGAGCCCCCGAACGAGCGCACGAATACACGCGAGGCGGACCACATGCACCCGCCCCGCCCTTCACATACACAGTGGACTTGCTGCTACCTCTATGACGCGCTCATTTGCTTATGACACATGAAGCTCCTTGCGCAAGCTGAACTTGATGGTTCGATTCCCTTTCCCTCTCCACCATCCCCCTTCGGCCGCTGTGCCGCACGCTGATGCGCCACTCTGCCATTTCAGCACGCACGGTCCGCATCATACCTTCGCTGTTTTCTCCTCGCGCACCGCATCCCCGTCATCATCGCAGGTCCCGGATGATGGTGTACGCGCCGCGCGCCTTTCTGGTCCGTTTTGCCTTATCCCCTCTGTGGCGTACGCTGATACGACGCCGTTCAGTTTTCAGCGCGCATGGTCCTCAGCGATCCGCCGCCTCCTCTGTTCCTTTACGTGCTCACGTCGCCCCTCTCCGCGCTCCCCCTCCTGCCTTTTCCGCATCGTACCTTCGCACGTCTGCTTTTCCCCTTCCTCCAGCGTACGGCGGCCCTTCTATCGCGGGTCCCATAAGGCGATGTTCGCTCCGCGCGCTTTTACGGTATGATTTCCTTTCTCCTCTAACTCATCTATCCCCTACCGTGGACGTGGCTCACGCTGATGTGCCGCTTTTCAGCTTTCAACCAACACGCACCCCAGCGATCAGCCCCCGCCAACGTTCCTTCGCGCGCTCCTGGACTCGTCCACATATATATGCTCGCCCGCGTCGTCTATCGCCTTCCACCGCGCGATCAATCGCATCCGAGCGAGTACCGGGACCGTACGCCGGGACCCGCGGACACATATGCGCGGCCCGCTTACCAGCGGAGTGCTACAGGCGGACCACGCCAGTATGTCGGGGAGTGCGCGGCTGTGCGCGGCTTATGCGGACGGCGTACCGTTGCTGGTGGAGGACAAGCGCGCTGCGAGCGCTAAGGAGCGCGGTCCGCGCGCTCTCCTCTGCTGGTGCTATCCCGCACGCCGTCGTGGTGCTCGCTGCAGTTTTCGGCGGGGTGTGGATGTCATACCGCTGGGGAATCGCCCGGCCACTCTCGCGCGCGCAGGCTGTCTGCACGCACGCGGAGATGTGCATTGAAGCGGGGAGCGTGCTGTACGCTGAATGGAGTTGCGTGCGCGTGTGCGTGCGCGGCCCGCACGTCCAGCGCAGTGAGCCGGGCGGGAACAGGCGCGGTCTGTGCGCTGGCATGGCAGGCTCGTGGGAATGCGCGCTGCGTGCAGTGCGTCGAGCGAGGGGGGGGGCGGTGGTGGTGGTGGTGCGCGCCGTCTCAGATTGGGAGCGGACGATGAGCGAGCGAGTGTGGGTGGGTGGGTGGTACGCACTGCGCTCTGGCCGCCGCTGCCTCATCGCGCGCGCGCATAGCCCTCGTGCGCGATGAGGCGCGCGCCGTCGTGACTCGTGAGATGCTAGGGGACAGTGGGTGTCTCGGCGCTGCTACGCCGCCACCTGATGCGATGCATATCGCAGTTCTCTCTCGGTACTAACGTGGGTATAGTCCAGGCGGGCGGCGCCCGCCTTCTCGAATATTGATTAATATCTCATCCACAGGAGCGCGGAGGTCCCAGATACGAAACGCCGCGGACTACACTGCCCATCATCTGGTTTGTTCAGCCGACGCAGGGTCCACGCACACTTCAAATCAGGCCTTTGGAGGTAGTACTACCTGCTCCATTGCATAAAATGTATCATCCCTCCGTGCGATCAACAACGCGTATCTCGAACATTCCTGGTTCCCCGAGGACGCGGCTGTTCTGTTCTCGCCCGCGTTCGCGACGACGCGGGATGATCGTTCGGGGAGGGGTGGTAGAAGACGCGACGGGGCTCACGCGCGCGTGATATGCTTTATCTTTATGGGGGGTTCAAAAACTCCGCAGAAGGTGCTCGTATATGTACGACCACCTGGGCTGTATGCAGGTACCGTAATTTCCGCGTCGAGCGCCCGCGCATTTTTCATACATCGACAGAACATGCGTGGTGTCCGTCGCTGGCGAGACATCACACTCCATCAGCGGTCGGGAGGGACGCCGTGTGTCGGACGCTTGGTGCAACTTCCACCCCCCGGCAGAATGCAGGCGTCGGCACTGTCGAGGGCTCGATGCCGCCTCCCCGCACATCGCCGTCGTGCTGGTGCACTGAGAGGCGAAGTGGGCCGCCCAGCGACCTGTTGTGCGCTTCCGCGCTCGAGGTAACTTGCATGTCGCGCCATACGTGAGTTACACCCGTGTTCATGTTGGTGAATGATCTAGGCTTACCTGTGTATATGGGTCCTAGTTCGCTTTCGTCGGAGAGCGAGCGTGGGGAGGAATCGTCTGGAATGTCGCGGTGGCCGGTCGCTTCGTGATGACAATTAAAGCTGCGCCGGATGGAGGTGTCTCGTTCTTTTTTTTCGGTTTTTTTTTTGGATGTAATGTGGTAGGGCTTGGAAGGAGAGGCTAGATATATGTGCGAAGCCCGTTCGTCCATTTGGCGGGATGCGTGTCGAGTAATTCTGCTGAACGAAAGGTACGCATGTACTGCCCGGAGAACGTAGTATGGCGCCTTTTTTTTATCTTTCATGCTCGCGAACCCGACGGCGAAAGCGGTGATGGAGCCAGTGGGGACTCGGAGAAAGCGGGTGGCCCGTGCGCGGTTTTGCCCATGCGCGGGTGGGAGGGCGTGTTTCCTCTCATAGCGCCTTATACGCAAGCGTGACCAACCGTGATTGGCTTGGGGGTGGAGCAGGTTCGATGCTTGCGCGCTCGGGGCGCGTCGGTGCCCTGGACGGACGGACGGAGTGTAGGGGCTCTGGACTAGGCACGGCGCGAGGAGGAGCACGTTGTCTGTCCCCACACACTTTCACGAAGATGCAAAGCGCACACTGTCCTGTCGTACGACGCATGCTCGGGTTCCATTCCTCACCAGATCTGCGCATCCCATACGTCCCTCGCACCTCCACCTCCTGCGAGTATATGCGCCGCACCTGAACGCGGACGCAACCACTTACGTACGCTCAAGACGACGTCACACCCCGCCCACAACGAACGGCGCCTGCGCACCCCAGGTCCCCAACCCATCCCATGAAACCTGTCACATACATGGCCTGTGCCACGCAGCCGCCTCTCTCTCGCTCTTCTCGGATTCAGATCTTCAGAAGTCGGCTGCCGCCTATAGCACAAACCCCGCCGCCGCCACCCTCGCCCTTCGCCCATGCGGCTATATGCGCCGGACCTCTGCCCCCCGCACGTCACGTCCCGGACGCGACCACGTACACACTCCACCCTACCCCGCGCCGCCCGCTCCGCCCGTCCGTGCTCAAGCGCTCAAGGGTTGGCAGAGCCAGCCTGCGCCGCCGCTGCACCGCGCCTCTGTCTTTCCGTCCATCCATCCATCCATCCATCCATCCATCCATCCATCAGGCGCAGTGCACCCACCCCACCCCACCCCACCCTTCTCGGCGTCGGTTGCGTCGGCTGCGTCCCACGCGGCGAAGTCTGCTGCTGCGCGAGGGATGCGCCTGCGCTAATTAACCGCCTTCCCTGACCCGTGTCGCCCGCCACCCTCGCACACCCTACCGCACACCCTCCTCCGCCGCCGCATACCCTCCTCAGCCACCGCGTACCCTCCTCTTCCTCCCTCCCGGTGTGCTGTCCGCCACCACCACCACCACCGCCTCCCTCCCTCCTCCACCGCGCGTCCCCTCTCCCAGCCCGTATCCATGCGCGTTCTGTACACACCTAGAAAGGCGCAGTACCGTTATTACGCTCGCGGCCGTGCGTCTGTCCACCCTCGCACACCTTCCTCCGCCGTCGCACACCCTCCTCCGCCACCACACACCCTCCTCCCTCCCTCCCGGCACGCTGTCCGCCACCACCGCCGCCACCGCCGCCGCCGCCGCCTGGCCCTGCCTCCCTTTCCCACCGCGCCGCGCGGTCCCTCTAGCGCGCATCCAGGGGCGCTCTGTCCGCACCTTACTAGAAAGGCGCACTGCCATTACGCCCGCGGCCGTGCGGGCGTGTGTGGTGCGTGCGTACGCGGAGGGCACTGCGCGGGTCATTCGGGGATGCACTATGCTGAGTCCTGAGTCGAGGTGGATGCGCACCGCGCGTGCGCTGCGTGCCTCGGCCTGCGCGCGGCGGAGCGGGGCAGCGCACCCACGCACCGGCCCAGCGGGCGTGGTGCGGCGTGCGCACGACGCACGACGCGCCGGGGCCGCCGCGCAGCGGAGCCGTTCGTTCCGTTCCGGGGGAGCAGGGACAGGGACAGGGACCCGCGCGCGCGTGCTTGCGGTGGGTGGTTTGGAGCCACGCGCACGTTCGTCGGCGCGGCGTGCATATGATGTAGGTATAGACTGATACATATCGTGTTTGTATAATTGACAACTAGGTAAAATGTACGTCTAGACTATGGGTGCCCGTTTGCACATTTATTATCCGCACGTATATGTTACATTTTGAAAAAATTCAATGATAAAATTCTTGCCGCACACTTGATATTACAGTGGCGCAAGTCAATTTCATGGGCGCACCAGTGAGTTATGCGTCTGCGCAGGTCATTTTCGCTCCGCAACTATGATATTTCTGCACGCGCAAATGAGTTTTGCACCCGCATGTCTGAAAGATCAGTCCGCATCTATTCAGCCTCAGAATTTACCTCAAACTCTACAGTCTAAATAATTAATTCTGTTCCGCGTTGTTCACTCAGGCGTAGTGCGCACATCATTGAAATATTCGGCTTGGGCGGCAGTTCCGGCATGAACGGCATACCTAATTTGAGCCTCCATGGTCACGTGAAAGAGAGATGCCGTTCTGTGCCGCTCGGCCACTTCCTCCACAATTTCGACGAAAGGCGGCCACCGACAGGCATATACAAGTATTCTGGAGACCCGTAGAAAAATATTGAAGGAGATCTGTAAATTTTTTTAAATCAGAAGTGCGGCCATGAGGCTCAGATGTGTGGCGTAAAATTGGGCAGAAATATCATAGTTGCGGAGCAAAAATGGCTTGCGCGGCCTCGAATTTGACATATGTGGCTCTAATTTCAAGTACGCGGTAACATTTTTATCATTGAAATTCTTCAAAATATAACAAGCATATGCGGATAATAAATGTGCAAACGGGCACCCATACTAGACCGATGCGTATTGTGTTTGTATAATTGACAACTAGGTCAGTGCCGCTTTTGAGGTTTGCTTGCTGCGTTGGGTAGATTCAAGTTAAATTTAAGTCTACGGCATCGTACTGAGCCTTGCGCGTTTATAGTAGGAACGAGGAGGTCGAGGAGGGTGATGGAGTGGATGGATGTATGTATGTAGGGTATGACGAAGACGAAGACGAAGAAGACGATGAAACGCCCAGACGGGGATGGGAATTCTCTGATCACCCGGCATCGGGAAAAGCCTAAACTGGATATTTTGCATTATTGATCTCGGCTATGCATAATTATGCGAATAGTACAAAATAGTGCAC
>JAEKIV010000755.1:2643-17098 GCA_016801325.1 Hypholoma fasciculare
ACCCAGTCCAAGTAAAAGAAAGAAAAGAAATAAGTAACCCGCTTACGAGCCTCCCTGAGGTCATCGATAGCTTTCCTCAACAATCCAGGGCCCTCCTATTGGCGCGGGTGGGCGCATTGAGTGTCCTGTCTGCTCAGAGAGAATAAAATGCGGACCAGGAGGGTGGCCAAATGTCCAGAAGACACACATGGGGTCAAATACATGCCTAGAGAATCAAAGGAAGCGAGACAAGAAGAAAGGAATGAAAAACATGTCAATCCTCTCGATGTTCAGCCGCAAAGCGCAACCAACGCCCATTCCATCGACAACCCATGCACCTCCACCATTACCCAGTACTGCTGTCCAATTATCGTCCATCTGTTGCACCCCTCATGGCCTCGGACAGCCTGTCAACACAATAGTGCGCGACAGTTCTGTTGATATTGTCGATTCTTCAGCTCTTCCTCCAGTCAAGCCTGCCGTATCTCAGGATCCCATACCATCAATGAACGCACCTTCAAAATCAATGCCACAAAGCCTGGTTGATCAGCTGAAATTGCTTGCACAATGCCTGTGCGATGATATCAGCCAGCGTACACTCCCAGCTCTCAAAGATGATCCACTTGCTGGTTTCGATGTCGATCCTGCAGGCTACGATAACAAGGAACTCTCTGCGGATGAGCTGTGGGAGGATGTCCTAAACGCAGCAATGAAACACGGACTTGGTTGGGGGACTAGCTTTGACGTACCTGCCCTGCTCGAGACAAGCGGATGTGGGATACTAGGTCTCACCAATTTCGTCGAATATTTTATCATCAAGCGCGGCGTAAGTGAGGCGCTATTTGAAGGAAAACTGTCTCATTTAATGGCCGGCCTTTCGGAAATGTGAGTTATTTCATGAACACGGTGCTGCTGAATGATTGGCTGACCGAGTACAGGTATCCAGATCCTGCGCCTGCGCCTCGGGCTACGGTTTCCTATGATAATTCATCACTTCCCATGCCCGATGTGCTACCTGTAACTGCCAAGACATCCCGAGATACGAAGCAAGCTGTGGTTAGGTATAAGCAACTGCCCAACTGCAAAGGGAATATCATTACTTTACCGGATAATATCCTATCGTTTGCGGTCTACCCCGTAGGACTCCATCTCTCACACACTCTCCCCTGGACATTTGAACTTCACATGAATCACATCGTCTTCCATGCATGGAGCTGCAAGAAGCGAGGAAACACAAATACCGGCACATGCAGTAACTGTGAAGGGCTTACCGACCACGGTATGTTCAAAGGTATTGTCAAAAGACTTGTCGACGGCGTCCACGATAATTCTGGGTATGCATTTCATGGAACGCTGGGGCTTCTGGAAATCCTGCGACGAAAGGATAAGCAAATTACCCATCTACAAACAAAGGCGCTCACGCAGGCAAGGATGATAATCACCTACAATACCACTATCGACGATTACAAACGTCTGTTGACTGCAATCGCGAATGGGAAAGTGGGAAATGTCGAGCGTCTTATCCGTGTTGCGTTGACACAAAAACGGGGTATTTGCGGAACACTGGAGCTGTTTCTTCGAGCTGCGAAGGGTATTTATCATCCGAAAGGATTCACCAAGGAGGATGACATGCGAGGCCTGCTTCTGTGGCTTCTGGGAGGAAATCGGATTGCCGGAATTGCAAGCCGTGCACTGGGACTACCTGCACTCAGCACACTCCGAAGGCGCGCGATCATGCCACCCCTCATCCCATCCCACTCTACCCCAACTGTAGCCGAAGTCACCAAGAATATGGATGCCTGCTTTGAAAGCATCAGCAACATCCTGTCAACGCGGAAGGTTGTTCACCAGGTGCTGATGTTGGATGAGATTGCGACAGAGAAGAGGGTCCGTTGGGATGATCACACCAACAAATTTTTGGGGGCCTGTCGACAGCACGGAAAGAAAACGTCACTAGAGTTCAACACGGTGGATGACTTGAAAGAGCTGTATGCGTGTTTGGAATCAGGCGAGGTGCATTACGCGGCCGAGGTACGTCTGGCTCTCAGACCGTCTCACGTCATAACTAAAAATAGAATCGTGCTTATTTATAGGCTACAGTCGGTGCTCTTGGCCTCCTCGGAGAAGACACGCGTACTTATGCTGCTCGTCCTGTTCTAATATCCGGTGACTGCAAACGCGAGACGGGCGCCGAGCACACTAAACTAATTCAAACAATTTTGGATGCGGCTGAAGCTTGCAGAGAGAAAACTGGACTGCGCATTGTTTCGATCACTTCGGATGGTGAGACGCGAAGAGGATCTTCACTTGTACAGCTCACATTCAAAAAGGAACTGGAAACGAATTCTCCGATTTACGACATGCTTAAAGACCTCTCGTTTATGGATTTCCATGTCGGGGATGACGACATCACTGCGGACAAAGATTGGAAGCACGTTATAAAGCGCATCCGAAACTATGTCATCCGCCCGCGTGGAATTGTTGTTCAGGATGTGCGCCTTACTCCTGCTATTATTGTCAATCATCTCAAGTCAGAAGGGTACTCAGCTGCTCACATCAATTCACTTTTCAAACCCGATGACGCACAGGACGTAAAGCTTGCGTTTGATTTGCTGAGGGATATTTGGACGCTTCCGCCGCTTCAAACACATGTGAACCCATCATTTCTCGCCGCCCGAATGGCTCTATGCAATCTAGGAAGGCTTCTATATTACACGGTCTTTCCATACTTGTGCACAGAACTGTCGTTGAGCGAACAGCTTGAGCACTTCAGTGCGGCGGCTCATTTGGCTCTCGCACTGTATCACGACCACGGAAAGGAATTCATGCCGACTTTGCTTTACCAAGATCTCATGATCATGATCAAGAATATATTTTTCTGTGTCGCCAAAGCAAAAGTCGACGACCCCAATGGGAAGTTTTACATTGTCATCTTGGGTACCGACCGCCTCGAGGAGCTTTTTGGAATTCTGCGTACAATGGTTGGCAATGACGCAAATGTGGACATTTATCAGCTCGCAAATCGTCTCACTGGGACCACGCAGGTCTCAAATATTCTGGCAAAATATCCACAGTGGGATCGTGCACCCCGACGGCTCAAACTTCCGGTTATTACTCGTACTTCAGAGGCCTTACCTGATACTGCGGATCACATCAAGCCCGCATCGTGGAAAGGCGATGTCTTCGTCAAGAATGTCACACTTTTGACAGCGTGGAGACGCGGCCGTCGTATGGTTGAGACTGACTGTTCATTTGTTTCTCCAATTCTCAAAACACTGGACATACTACACGGACACCACATTCTTGCACCTCGAGGAAAGCTCCTATTTCACCTGACACCTGAAGAAGTGGGAGAAGACGATAGCCTTGACACCGAGGAAGTCTCTCCCACACTTTCTACATCCACAATGCCGCCATCTGCGTCTGACTCGGTCCCTTCTATCTCCGTCGAATTAAACGAAGATCGAGTGGAGATAGAAGACACATTCATTGAGCAAGATCTGAACAGCCTGACGAATTCCTCACACTCAGATACATCACACCCGAAATTTGACCGTTACATTGTTTTCGACGGTGTACATATGCTAAAATCTCATGCTGTCTCTCTCTATTTCAAGCGCATGGGCAAATCTGGACCAAGCTCATCAGATCGTCTGAAGCGCGTCGCAGGTATCGGACGATATTCTGGCTCCACGCCATCATCAAACAGCATATCAACCTCTGATGAACCTCTTCTCATCATTCAAGATCCTGTCGCTACCCTTGTCAGGTGTCAAGGTCATCTCCTCCTCTGCGTCGGTGAAATCAACAGCATAAAGATCAACAATGACAGCTTTTTCACATCGATCTGCCTAGCCGATCTTTGAGAGCTAGAGAAGGTTACTCTTTCAATTCAGCTTCTTGGTCTTCGACCGTCGACTTCCGATGATGATGTTTCTCTCCAGAGTGACTGGCGCTCATATAGAATTAGAGAGGCCACTGTCGAGGTCCCCGGAAAACTCATTCAACCGCTCAACCCACATCTTGTGCCCAGAGGACTTGGAGATATGTTCTACTTGTTTCAGGGGTCGTTCCTTGTGAGCTTAGCTGCGACAATATTCGGACAACTAACACGCAAGAATATTAAAGAGCTCCCATCCCTTATACCTACCAACGACTTCCCTTACCGCGAACATACTGGTATTTTATTCTAAATTTCTATGCTTCAATTTCTACTAACAGATCTTACTTTATCACAGGAAAGTGCTGCTTTTCATGTCGCTCATCTGACCCATCTGAGTTTGATAGCATTGAGGGCACTATAAACAGTTGCACGCTCTGCTCTCCTGCTTTCGAATATGGCATTAAAGCTGGTCAAAGACTGATCGAACACATAGGTGCGCATATACTTCACGATCCGAACATCAGGCGTGAGGACGAGCCCTGTGGAATGTGCCTTCGCCCATCATCCATCTGTCGCATCTACGTAACAAAAAATCAATCTGGCAAGGTTAAAGTCAATAAAACTCGGTCATCAGGATGCGGTAACTGGAAGGTATTTTGCTATTCATCAGCCGCTAAATCAACTCCGACATCACCGTGTTCTAACGTCCCCATTCCGTGCGATATATGCTCGGATCGTCTGGCCCCGGCTGTCTGGCGGTACAACATGCGCGCTCACATCCAGTCAAAGCACCCAAACGCTTCGCTTTCACGTTATGCTTCACAGTGGGAGCTGACCAGATTCGAAACAACGCAGATGGCGGCTTTTTGGAGTGGCCGAAAGAAGGTTATTGCTCACCGACCCGGAAAGTCGAAAGAAATCATGAAAATTGTCATATCCGAGGCCCATACGTCTACCGTTGCACTGGCACAATCATTGGGCCACGAAGATGACGAGGATGAAGATGGAACCGGCTCCGAGCAGAGCGGTGATGGATTGAACAAGGTACATTTTCATTTATTGTGTTAGATTATATTTTAACAATCAATTCTATTTATCACAATCCAGAACACTGCAGCAAGCGAAGTAGAAGATGACGAACCTCCCTTTGAGCAACCTGTCTCAGCTGGTTATGATGACGGTATTTTATTTGCTCATCCATTCCTTTGGATACTTACTATTGAATCAAATAGATATTTACTTGCTCGAGAATGCTGAACCCCAGGAAATCAAAGCGTGTGTCACTGTCAACGCCAATCTCATCTCAAATGAACCTCCACAGTCTACTCCGACAGATCCAGTTTCCCCTGTAGCAATGATTTCATCTGTCTTTGTCTCCGCCGTCCGTCCACAAAGTGGCGAGTCTAGTGCTGCTGATATCACGCCACTCGAACTACCGCAGGTTCCAGTTCTCGCAAATTCCGGTCAGCCACAGCGACAAAATAACCAGACAAGATTCAACCTTGATGAGCTGCGGAAGTGTACGTGTGATGTCAACGCCGAGATAAATCCCAACGGCGGGATTGTCCAGTGCAGAAACACAACATGTGTTACAAAATGGGTACGTGAAATTAATTAAAACATTTCAACGATATCACACTAATATAATACAGTATCATCTTGACTGCGTTGGTTTGGAGCTTGCACCAAGGGCCTGGATGTGCGAGGCGTGTATTTCGGACGGCGGAGGGCGTACAAAGCGACCCCGTCGGGTGTGATTGATTGCAAGTACTATATTAGGAAATATGATCATTATGTAATGCTTACGATGGAGGGTGGGTCGCCTCTAAGGTCCTTAAATATTTTCTCGACCTACTGTAATATTTAAGGTTTTGGTACCCCCTTGGGTGGTGCCGTATATAACAACTCTGTAAGACTATGTGTAAGGCTAATATTTACACCTGAGTTATGTCATGGAATGAAGCATGTATAAATTTCCACTATATTGGGTGTAATTGTTGCGTTCATTGTTGGTTCATTGACCGTAGAAGTGCCCTACTTTCAAGAAATTGCCACACATTATGTAATATTGTCGGACTTGCCATTGACTTGTCAGTATCCTACTTGACCATGACTTATTTTGTGGAATTGAAGAATTTATATGCCTTCAATAAATGGCAAGAAAACCAATATACTTATTTCTGGCATGTTTTTAACTACATAACTAAAGCACTCTCTGAGAAGACCCTACTGACCCTATTGATTAACCGCATGCTGTGTCGGCCGCTAAGTCATTCTTCAAGCGGCACACAGGCAATATTTTGATCTTTGATGTGACTTCCATCATCCATGTGACTTCGACCAGCGGAATGTGCCGGGTGCCATGACATAAGCATAATCATAATCCATAATCCGCACGGATTATGGCAACCAAACTGACTCTTACATGGGCCATGGTAGGATTGCATCTTGATAGTACCAGTGTATCTGTGTAATTAATATCAACACAGCTTTTTCAAAAGTTTATACTTAGATGCTGAGAAGATAACACTGGTTTGGCACTGGAAAGAGTTTGAAGAAAAACTTGAAGAAATAGCTATTCACAAGCTATTCATGTTGAAGCTATGATAAAACTGGAGAATACAGTGCCAACCTGTTAGGGTCACTTGGAGCAGTTAGCAGGCCAAGTGGTTGAGGATAGACCAGGGAATACTGTGCTATTTCCAGTTGGGTATCTACTACAACTGGAACATACTATATATACTACTTAGCAAGGTTGTCTGACTATGATAAGCACTGAAATAGCCTGGTATGAACTGATGTTTGATGCACATAATCACAATTGTGATATGATGGAAATATGATCATCATCTGTCAATTTGTGACAGAAAATATACCTGCAGGTAAAGTGTAGGCAGTAATTCTCATGGGTATGGGGAAGAATTAGGTCCCATAATCCATAACCACATACACTTGCTTTGGAACTCATTTATACAACTTTTGACACTTTGAGTGTAAACTATCAGTTCCATGCTTGCACTAGAGTGGAGTAATTCAGCTTTTTAAATAAATTATTCAATTTGGGGACAAATGAAACAAAAGGAAGGAAAGCAGTATATACAATAAACTCTTTTATATTACAAAAATTAGCAGTCAATGACAACAGAATGGTGTTTATAAATATAAGTAAATTGAGAAAGTGCTGAAAAGTTACTAATATAAAGCTTGCATTAATAAATTTCCATAGCCTGATATATGTATTAAACAGCTGTGGTCTGGTTGGATGCATAAAATTGCTGGCTGAGTTTGGAAAATTTGGAGTCCATCCAATGAACAACTGGAAGTAACCATACTGGACATATTTTTGCATGCAATGTAGGCTGTTTTTGGTTAGGTTTGTGGGACAATTTTTCAATTTTTCCATAAATTGTTCCCCAGGATATATATGACCACCAGGACAACAAAATAGTGGGTGCACATAGACATGCAATTATAATTATCAGATTGCTGGAATTCTGAAAGCACCTGAAAACAAGAGCAACAAGAAAGTAAAGTATTCTAAATAAAACTTCTCAATAAATCAAAATAACACAATAAAGCAAGTTACTGACCCCCACATTAAGAAAGCATATGGCAAGCTATACAATATAGCTAATGTTTCTAGCCCTATTCTGGGATGCTGGTGGCTATTCAAGTACTTTTGCTAAATGTGATAACTGATTAAACCAAGCATTATACTATCAGTAATGCTAATATAAAACTAACCACTTTATTTCCATCTTTCCCCTGTATTTTGGATGATGTTTGTTTGATCAACAGTAAGCCCATTACAATACTTGCAATGTTAGTAGCTGTTGAAATATAGCCAGCAATCAACATTGGTGATCTATAGGTGTGGTGGATTGCCCATTCTTGTGTTGAAAGAAATGCAATATTAGCATTCAGCATAATTGCGGCCTGAAAAGAAAAAAATTATATTAGTAATACTCACTGCCAAAAATTATTTGAAATTCTGGCTCACAAGAATGATGTAGCGATTCCATTCCACATTTAATACTTCAAGCATTTGCCCCCAGCAAGCAGCATAGGATATTTGATCAACCCACATCTTTTGAATGTTTTTAAAATGGACATTGGGCGCAAAGAAAAGAATAACAGATAAAATTTTGATAACCCAGCTATGCTGATTGCCAAGTTCACCATAGATTGATTGATCACGAGATAGTCGTGCATGAGCTTCTCCAGCATAATTCCAATATCTTGAGGACACTGTTGTTATAATAAATCAAAATTAATTTTGAAAGGAAAGACAATCCATAGCTTATACACACCAAATATATGCATAAAACGGGCTGAATTACAGTAGAAATTAGTATTTGTAAATATTATAATATGGTTAGTATACCCACCAATAAAATTAATAGCACTAACAGACCCATAATGTTCATTACAATGGTCTGACTCTTGCAAAAGCAAAAAGAAATTAGAAATTGTTTAAGCAACTAGCTCAAGACCTACTGACTTTCCAGGTCAGTTGTAATGTCCAATAATTTGCACAGAACATTTGTCTCATAAGGTGATGTAGAAGTAGTTGATGTCATAGAGTCTTTCAATTAATGAGAGATGTGTAATAATGGAAAAGCTTAATCTGACAAACCTCCCACAAAAAAAAGAACAATATCTTTGAGTTCTTTGACCAAAGATGGTGATAGAGCCAGTGCATGTGGATAAAGATTCAAATGATACCTTTTAGACCAAAATACAATAATATACTGATTAACAGTTTCTTTTTGTAGATGCAACATGTCTCACCAGTATTGAGCTTCAATATAATGACCTGCAATAGACATAAGATTACAAGGTGCAAAAATGAATGTTGAGATATGTATAACTTACATAGCTGGCCAGTTGTATTTATTGTTATATTCTCTGGCATATATTGGTCAAGAAAGAATATTTTCCGTGCAGCATGATTGACAAAGTAGTAATAAGTCTGAGCATCATCAGCATCCACACATATATCAAGAACAAGTTCAGCATTGTCTGGTATGACTGTTGAATTTTGCAAGATGAATTTTTCAATTGCAGCTATATCTTGTAGTGCCTGTTCAAGCACTTTTGGATCATATATATTGGAATCTGTGTAAATCCTCTGTGGAAAATTGGTTTTTAGAAATAATACTATACATGAATGACTGGGTTACATGAAAATACCTTTTCCTTATGATGAAAATAGCGCCCTCCTTCAGGATGTACCAATTCTGACCAGCCTGTGGAGAGAGTGCATTTGTTTCTGAAAAGGAGTAAAAGTTACAGTTCAATAAAAGAATAAATTTAGTTCAAAATATCAGTCAACATACTGAGCCAAGGGGGGACATAGATCAAGTGTCATTTCCAGGCTTTGTCCACTCTGACTGTTCATAGGTAAGCTTTAAATACTGAAAAGGAGCAAACTATATATTCACTATTTTCTCTTTTCAGCATCATAACGAGTTGTGCTCTCAGGCATGATGGGCTTGATATGTGTATTATCCAAGTAGGCCAATTTATTTGTTGAGATATCAACAACAGAGGCAAGAGGAGTTGGGTGCGAGTGCAAGGATATTCTATCAATTTGGAAAGTAGGGCTGGGCAAAAAGAAAGGCAGTGCACTATCTGGAAAATCTGAAAGATTGGGGAGCGATGGGTTTCCTGATGGACTGTCAGTGCATTGAGGGACAGGTGGCCAGGAGGCACCATATAATCCACCTGAAGCAGGATACAATGAGCATGTGGCATCTTTGAGACTGACTACTTCTGTAGTCTCAGGTCTGGGAGATCTATAAGGGGTCCCTGGGCCCATGATTCTTTGGTGTACAATGATATGAGTGTTGTTTCCACTGTGATAAATTTCAGATGGGACTCCTTGCTTTGATTGTGCAATAGACACAGGCCAGAAGATTTTGAGCCAATGAACTGGAAAAATTGAAGCAAAGGCACGCCAAAAGGGTCGCATACGGCCTAAAAGAAGCCGCACTGGCCCTAGTATCGAGTATTTCTTTAAGCCAAGTAAAATGGCTCTAAAAAGGGTGATGAACGGCCTTTGCATCTGGATGATTAGCTTCATAGGTGTGAATGACAAAGGGTGGTGTCTGATATTTGAGAGCAGCTTCGCTGGAGGGTCCTGTACGATGGGCAGTAGCAAGCCTGAGAGATGTTCAAGGGGGATGTTCAAGGGCGGTGTGCGAGAACATCAAGGTTTGTTTTAAGAGCTTCGACCTGGTGTGCATTATTGCCGCAGCCAATCAGCAGCAAGCCTGCGAGTGTTATAGATCTGCCAAAAAAATTGCTCTGCAAGAATGCTGCGAACTTATGTAAAGGAACAGATGCTCGACCGTCATAAAGTAGCCGTCTACTAGTACTAGGTACATATGATTTGCTTGTGATCGTGCCCAGATATAGTAGGCATCCGGATTTCATAAGTGGATAGGCGTTGCTATACTGCAATCAGTTAGAATACCCGCTGACTACTGTCAATCCAATGATACAAGATCGCCTTCAGTTTAAATTTGTCTTTGATTGGATAGTGAACACTGTAAATTTTAAGATGAGTACATAGCACATCACTGTGGCATAGATTACAAAATATTTAACATGGAATGATACATGAAATGATACATGTGCGTGCCAATTACAGCTACATAAGATACGTTGCTTCTTACAGGTATGGAGTTACGGGTATATGGGGTATGTCATTCCAAGAGCTCCATTTTCCAGCGTGGTATTGTCGTTGCGGCGTCAATTCGTTTAACAAGGGTGTGATCGGGACATTTGCTATACGGCTGTCTTTTCAGAGTCGACCGAGCCGCGGCGATACACGAGATCTGGTATGTGGCGGATGATATCCAGGAATTCCTTGATTCCTTGCTTTGATCTCTTTTCTTCTTCCTTTTCGATGTCATCCTCCGCATCCTCAATTTGTGATTCTACCTGTACAAGGGGCCGGTCGGAGACTTCTTCCTCGGCTTGTGATTCCCAGGAAGTGACGATGCACCAGATAATGAGGATCGCCACAGCGAGGGACAGTGACCCAACCCAGGCGCGGGATTCAGCAGTGGAGTTTTGAAAGAATAGGCAACAGAATGCGACGAGGAAAGCCACGACACTGAGACAAAAAAGTAAGATCAAGAAGGCATCTAAAGAGATTAAGTCCATACCCCCACATCAACAGCGCGTAAGGCAGACTGTACAGGATCGCCAGTGTTTCCAGGCCCAATAAGGGGTGATTTCTTTGAGTCAAGAATTTTTGCTGATAGAAAACGACGCGATCAGTAAAATGTGGAAAGCCTAGAGACAAATCAACTTACGACTTCATCAGCGGTTTCGCTTCTTTTAGTGCGATTTTGGCGCATTAACAATAGGCCAAGGATGATACTGCCAATGTTGGCGACAACGGAAAGATAGCTTGCGATCTGGCCGGGAGACCTGTCCGCGCCCATGTCAATATCGACGCTCTGAATCGCAAGGTATCCCACGTTCGAAGTAAGCATGACGGTAGCCTGCGATCCAAAAAGGTTCAATTCAGTTCGAATGTTTCGTTCAGTTCCGGAGAGCTTACGAAGAAGATGAACTCTTGCCACTCTTCATTGAGCTTTTTGGTCGAATCTTCCCAGACGGATCTGTGCAGCATGCCGTCCACCCACATCTTCTGAAGATTGCGAAGATGGACGTCGGGAGCAGAGAACAAGATTGGAGAGAGCGTCTTGACAAGCCAGGTTCGTTTGTCGAGTGGGTCGCCGAAGATAGAGAAATTGCGCTCAACACGCGAGAACGTTTCACCATAACAGTTGAGGTATTTCGAGTGATCTACGTCATGAGATTCTCAGCCAGAACCAGGGTTCGCGAGAAAGATGACTCACAAAATATGAACATGTGGCGAGCTGGACGAATGAGATGAATATTGAAAAAGAGAGTTCCAGGAGAATAAAAGGCTATTTACCAAATAAACTCATCGTTCCAGCTGTCATTTTCCCGATATTCTCTGGTTCAAATGTGAGTTATCGAGAGCTGTGCACAGAAGTTAAGCAGCGACTTACTTTCCATACCATCTGTCAAGGTCAAAATTTGGAATAAATCCGCCATAGTATAAGGAGCCGTTGAATATGGAGATGTCATGTGGTCTGCAAACGAGAAAATAAGCATCCAGTAGATCATAAACTTTGCCATAATTGTAGCATGGCCTACCTCCAATGAGAAAGAGGACAATGTCACGAAGCTCACAAAGCAGCTCGTCTGTCAAGATACGGCAGCGAGGATACAACGAAACAAAATACCTCGA
The DNA here is from genome assembly GCA_016801325.1 of Hypholoma fasciculare. NCBI lineage: Eukaryota > Fungi > Basidiomycota > Agaricomycetes > Agaricales > Strophariaceae > Hypholoma > Hypholoma fasciculare. The sequence goes on from JAEKIV010000755.1 coordinate 14,802, forward strand.
AATAGCATCATTCACCAGGCCAAAATGTTGTCAATGCAACTGAGCTTACCAGTATTGAGCCTGCATGGCAAATCCTAGGAGCAACGAAGTAAATTTATAAGTTTAATTCCAATGACAAACAACATACCCAAGTGTGGATATGATTTTGGCCCTCTGACTTCATATGTACATTCCATTTCATTTGTATCAGCGGGGTGCAAGAAGAAAACGACTCTTTCATTATGATCCGCATAATAGTATTCTGTTTGAAGAGACCTCTCGTCGTCGTAGGACACGTCGATCATAAGCGATGCACCACTGGGCAGAGGTTTATCGTAAGTGAGTAATAAGTGTTCGAGTCGAGTGACGTCGTTCATGAGCCGGTCGTAAATATGCATATCGGTAAGATCAGAATCCGTATAAATATTCTGACGAAGCAACGGAGATAATGAGCTTGGCACATATAAAGAGTTTCATGGGCAGACCTTATTTTCGTGATAAAAATATCGAGCTCCTTCAGGGTGAACAAACCTAAGCCAGCCAGGGGGGGTTGTTGATCTGCATCAGGGATTAAGAAGTACAAGTATAATTAAAACAGAGAAATATCTACGTTTCGAAAACTGTTGTCATCGGTTGAAGTTGATACTGACACCATTTATGCGCTCTAGGAGCTTTTTAGGACAAATATTTGAAGTGATAATAATACGCCCACATTTTGGTACGTCGCGAATAACGCCTGTTATCCTCGGGTAAAATAGTCTTGATGTTGTGTACCTCGGTTTCCGGATATGGCGAAGTGGGTGGGCCAAGGGCTATCTCTGCAACGACTTCATGGCGGCTGCTTTGAGAGTCGGAAGCGGCAGGCGAAATAGGTCTGGAGGTCGGTTTATCGCTTGGCTCGCTAGGCTCATTAGGTATCCTAAGGCTTATCTGGCTCGAGTTTTCAGGAGAATTGTATTCAATCGGAGAAGTCGCTTCGACCTGTATGTCCGGTGGAGGAGAAGGGCAGGGAGAGGAGTACGTTGGTTGTTCTGATGGAATTGGATCTGACGGAAATTGAGCATGTAATTCAGAACCACTGGAATCCCACATTGGACGGTCTTCTATTGGAGACGCTAATTCTATGCCAATTCCAGGTGGGGGAGATCGATGAGGTGTCCATGGGACCCACGACAAATTGTCGGTGTCTATCCTATGAAGAGTCGAGTTGTTGAGATCGGGCAATGAGGTCGAGAATTGACGTCGAGGATTTCTGCGCCGGGAAGGAGGTCTGGATGGAGGGGTAACAGGATTGAGGGTCCGTCCATAAGTTGAATTTGCGAAGGAATTCGTGTCCGATCCCCTGTTGCGAGAAGGAGGCCTAGACGGAGGACCGGTAGGGTTGAGCGGAAGTTCCCAAGTAGATCCTGCGACGGAAGCCGTTTCGGATCCGCGGTTGCGAGAAGAATTGCGAGTCCCGGGTTGCCCTGACCTCGCTGGAGAACGTGTGTTACGAATACCGCTAGATGAATACGGATAAAGGGAAGGCGCCGTTCCACTCAAAGATATGATTTCCCCGTTCCGCACAATGGTGTAAGCTGGCTCATCCCGGTGTGCGGTCTTGTCATCATCATTAGCACTCCCTATAGTCTTTCCCGGTGTACTATCAATTCGTCTTTTGTCAAATAGTTTTTCCCGAAGATAAACGACACACAGCGCCAAGCGCCGGACGAGACCAGTGAGTGCCGATCGAATGCACTTCCGGTTGAGAATGCATAGTAGCAACCTTCGAAGTGCGATAAGCTGTGTGCGGAGCGGCGAGAGGGCTGAGCCCATGTCGCTGAGTAGCGTAACGTCAAGGGACGAGCGGAAGAGGCGAATGGAAGAAAGGCACACTGCCCTCACCAATAATAGCGTTGACCTCGCATGTTGCTCGTCGTAGGCTCACACGGGTTGCGCAGCGAAAGTGCCCGCTCTTCCGGCCCGTTCGGACTCCGGAGCCTCGCAGTACAAGTTCTCTGGCACTGCATCTCACCGCCCCTTCAGTGCTTGAAAATTTCCAGTTTCAATAATTGTAGTATATAGCCGTAATTGTTCATATGACAGTACGCATTCTGCGAACAATTATTTGACAGTCAACGACATCTGGTTTCAAAAGAAGTAATTCAACTTTGAAAGTTAATTACCGTGGAGCTCAAGTGGAGCTTGGCTGGTATTCTTACTTTATACTCCTCGTGATCAGTTAAGCCTAAGCCTATACTGTACTATTTAAAATGATTCGTCCTAGGGTGTGACCTGGGACAGGTTGGACGAAAAATTTGACCCGTACACCCCTAATG
>JAEKIV010000756.1:0-14355 GCA_016801325.1 Hypholoma fasciculare
AGCTTTCCAGCTCTCTGGCACTCCTGAAGTCTCTGAGTGTACTTGGGAGACACCCAAGGAAAAAATAGCTTTTCCTGATGGAGAGGGCACCTTTTGCCACATAGTCTCCATCAGCTCCTACATGGGTGAGGAAATAAGGTGCAAGGAGAAGTGGAATGCGCATGCCCAAGTGGGTTGGGATGATTGGGTCAAGAGGTTGATATTCATCTAGGTATGTACTTCCATTGAGATAATCCCAGTCATCCCGCCGATATTGGTATAGTTCCAGTGATGATGGAAGAAGGCCTTTTCCCTCAATGTAAGTGTGGTTAAAGAGATCCATAACATTTCTCTTTGTATTAAATAATTCATGGATCAGCCGGTGGAATGCACGACTTGCGCCCTCACCATATGCAGTTGGTATGTCAATGTTGAGAATGCCCATGAGTGAGTATGATGTGTCCTCTTCGCGTGTAACCTGACGACTGCATGCCATTTGCAGTCTGCGAGACAGTGGGATAAGTTCAATGGATCCTTCCCAGCTCCACGCCAGCTCCTTGCCAGAAATCCCACTTGCCTTCTTGATAACTGACTGAATTTTGGTGTCATCATTGGAGCCCATTTGCTTCCAATTTTGATTGTAGAAAACATTACAGGCTGGTGCCAGCAGCTCCTGCAACGTCCAGCCACGCGTAAACCATGAATCGTGGGGAGCATCGGAAAGATCAACAGTTTCTGAAAGATGTGTGACACAGATTGAAGCGCGACGGTACCAGTTGTACATTGACCGAATGGATTCATCCAATTCCGAGCTGCTGGTTTTATTGATGCAGACAGTGTCAATCCAGCCAAGGGTTGTGTTGTGATAATATGCAGAGACTTCACAGAACTTGATGATCTTGGTGTTTCCCCGGGGGTTGTCTTCGCGGACAGCCCAGTCATGGAAGGTGACTTCTCCAGGTGCATCTCGTATCCAAGTGTGCGACAGGATACTATACTTCACACTTTGTCCAATAACACGCTGCAGCAACTCCTTCATTTTCATTTGGCGATGTCGCAACTGTATAAATCCCCCAACCTCAATGTCTCTCAATGTTTCAGCTGTTTCCCACTCTGCTCTGAATTCAAGCTTTTCAATGTTGGCAAGTATACTGGGAAGGATAATGGAGAATATCTCATCGCGCTCAATGAGCCGAATGTTAGATCCATCTCTGTCAAATGCCAGAAGGCGAATGGGCATCTTGTTAAATACATGTTCACGGGTTGCCTTGAGTGTCATGGTTTCCAATTCCGTCTTTGCAACTTCTGCGTTTTATTCAACGGAAAACAGATGAGAAAAAAATTAAAGCTTGAGCATGCAGCATGACTTACGTTTGGGGAGATCTGGGGACACCTGTTTTTTTTTCTCAACCACTGCGGAGCCACAATTCAGATACTTCAGCACATATTCAGCCAATTTAGTGCCTCACCTTGCTCTCTACAGCCATCTTGGGGCGGATCAACAACTACTTTGACAAATGCCATCAAGGCAGATAGTAGATTCTTGCCCTCCAATCCTTCGATAGCTTTAGCACCGTTGAAGTCCACTGTACGTCCAATCAACACCGTTCATGCACCGTAGCTGCGAAAACACTCTACATTTTTGTTTGTTTGCCGTTGTGGAAGCTATCAGACACGAACATAATTCATGAATTTTGTGGTCTTCGTAGAGATAGTGGTGATTTTCTTACCTTGTCCCAGTATGAGCGGCTGCAAGAATGTAACAAGAGCACCCAATAGTCCCTTGGCACCTGTATCCAAGACTGGATTACCCACTGGCGCAGCTGTAGGCATTCCTATCGATGGTCATCGCGTGAAGATTCGTGGCGATCAGCGATTATCTGGAAATCACTCACGATTTTCTGCTTGTTTTCCTGCTGAAGCGGTATGTTACCATTGAATTTCTACAATCTAGGTAAAAGTGTACTCACCAGACTGTGTCGACATTGGGAGCTTCAAAACCGTGCAATGTGGATGTTAGAATGTGAGAAGCTGACAGCGAACGAGGGCAGGCTGTGCATGCACGCGCTACCGGCGCCAGCTGACAGGCATGATCATCCCACACGTATTTTTGTCTCGTTGTCGCATGACTTCCACCTTCCGTGCTGACGAGGACAGTGGTCCCAGCCCCGCCACACCAGCGGCCGACCCGTATACACACGCAGTCAATGAAAACATGTTTTTTTGACCACTTATATTGACCCTCGTGAACAATGGGTGTGCTTGTACGTGTGTCTGGGCCTGCGTTGGGTTGCTTGCATTTTCGTCTGTGCTCCAGCCATCGGGCGGGCAAGCGGGCGAAAAGAGCGCCCACATCATTTTAGTCGCTCTGCAGAGCCAGCGGGCGCCGATGTGCATTCCACGGCTATACCAGCGTGCACTCGTCCTGTTATCTTTCCCTCGTAACGTCAGCGTACGCTCGTAGTGTCAGTGTGCCCTTCCGCTGTGCAAACACCCCATGTTTTCACGAAATGAAATGGTATATTCGGAGCGTAGATTTACATTAAGGATCTAAGCTCGGAAAAAGATGTCAGATCAGGTAGCATCATCAGAACGAAATATTTACATACATTAAAATCACCCGGACGGAAAGCCGGCGGGTATAACATGTTTCTTGCGATGCCACTGGGTACATGATGCAATTTATTGCGTCCACCGTCCGGCGATATGCACTCCACCACATCCAAGAATTGGTGAGGAGATACAGGCTCGCCAGGATCCCAATCGCGTTCAGATAGTGCGTCCGAGCGACCGTCGAAAAACCAACGTCTTCTCGTCCGCGAGCAGCACATCATAGGCCATACGCGCAAATAAACTTGTCCAGGTAGTACCTCGTTCTATTCCAGCAGTTTCTACAGCGGCATGTAGGGCGGTAGTCGCGCTGGGAGGAGAGATGTGCAAGTTTAGCCAGACCAAGCGGGACGTCACGGACGTCACGAAATGTCACAGCTTGACGAGGGTGGGGAGTGACACGACGAAATAGCCTGTTTTCGCAGCGAGCTGAGGGCTGGCTGGCGTCTTTCTGGTGTATACGGCGAGGGTAGACGCATGAGCAGCTTGAGAGAGGTGCGAAGGCGGGGTGGTGAGGTTCGAGTCATCGGCGAGGGAAGGAAGCGGCGAGGGCCTCAAACGTTATAAATATGGAGGCCGTGTGGATGGTGCGTCGGTTTGATGTTGAACTGGGTGAAAGTTAGCAAGCATATCCTTACTGTCGTGGACGAATAGGTAGGGTACCTGAAATGTGTTCCGTTGAAATTAAAATATTGTTTTCTGCGCTACTTCGCAGGCTGGGAGCGCCGGGCTAGAAAATCATCGCAGCAGTCACAGCCTCTACCAGGCTTCGTCCTAGTTCGTCCACTTCTCGATTGGTGTAGAAGAGGCTCGTATCCGGGATAGGACGCTGGCGAGATCGCGAGAAATCGGGAAAGGCGGAGAGGGCGGCCAAGCGAGACAGACGCAGCGCACAGCAGCAGCAGCGCGATGAATGCCTACAAAGCGAGCGTGCTGCACTTACGAGCCGTAGACGCTGGTCTAGTGCTGGTCTCGCAGCGGCATCGTCATACCGGATAGATTGTGTACTTGCAGAATGTTGGGCGCTGTACGCAGGTAAATGGGGAAGAGGAAGCGGGCAGGCCGGTTCGCGCCGTCGTTAGCATCGTCGTATCGGGGTGCGGACATCGACGAGACCGACCCATTGGAGTGGGAGAGGACGCGACCAAGATGGGCCTTGCAGACTATGCGAGCGAGCGAGGCAATAGGGGGAGTGGTCAGCGCCGGATCCGAGGGTGGCGGTGTGCTATTCTTCGTTCGAAAAGATTGAGCGTTGTGGGCGTGGTCGATCGTGTAGATGCGCAGAGCGAAGGCAGCCGCGGACGGTGGATGCGGCGCCGGTGAAGAGGGGCGCGTGAATGTGCGCGCGGCGTCGAAGTCGGCTAGGGCGGAAGACGATGTAAGTTCATCGTGTCACGGCAGAGGGTGCAGTGGATCTGAGCGGCGTCGCGGCGAGAAGGCCAGCGGCGCGGGCGCTCGAGCCGGGGGCAGGAGGACTGCGACGTCGAGGCAGATATGTAGGAGGACTCGAGCGTAGCGCGGCATTTCGAGAACGCTTCTGGATTGAGCACAGTGGGCGAGCGCAGGGACGGAGGGGAACCTCGGACGTCGCATTGGGCCGAGGATGCGGAGAGCGCATCGGGGATCCACGGGCGCCTAGAGAACGGACGCATGACGGCGATGGGCTGAATGCATGGTCCAGCGCTTTAGTAATCGTATGCGGCTGTCTCGACATGCGCAGAAGGGGCTGCGATTCGGAGTGGGGATGCCAGCGAGGCAGCGCGGTAAGGAGTGCAGCGGCGGAAGAGAAGGGCGCGAATGATCGAGCTCGGAGCTGCTAGGGCAGTCAGTTACAGGAAGCAGCGTCGGGTTAGGCACTTACAGCGTTTCTGGGGGATCACCGGGCGGGCGAATCGTACACGCAGATCAATGGTCAATCCCATTCGATATTTGAAATGGGTTTCACTATGGTATCTCGGCATTTTGAGCTTGTGGAGCATGGCGCATGAGTACGAGAGGGCGGGCAGGGCGGGTGGGCATCGTTGGTGGCCGTGAACAAGTTGAAATCGCGTCTATATTTGGCGACGGCGGCCAAACAACTTCCCAATCCTTGCCTGCGTCCACCCATGACCTCGCCGACGGAGTCCGCGCATTTTCCTCCCAGCTTTCATTCAACCACAACAATGCACTCGACACCGCGCGCCCCATACGCTCTTCGTCGTCCTCTGCGCGTCCGATACCTCACCACATCCGAACGCACCATCCCTGTCGACCATCACCTTACCGTTGAAAGCAAGGCGTGACATTGGCTGATCGAAAGGTAAGGAAACATCATTTGGTGAGGATAGTTTTATTTTCAAAATTCAGAGCAGATTCAGAGGCTTACCTGAGTTATTCTAGATCAAAAACGATTCCTCAACACTTCGCACACGGAGGCCTTCTTTACATAAATTATTAAATTCATTACAAATGCAAAGTGACAAGTTGTACCCCATGGTCTTCTAATTCAGCTATAGGGATTCTGGACCCTTTCTGGGATTTGAGCTTGATACAGGAGGATCCTCCGGAGTAAATAAACACATTTCTTGCGGACGGGGTGAAGTTCCCTTCCTCCACTCTGTCCCAGTCTAATTTCATTGCAAGGGCATAGTCTGGAAGCAGAATTTCGTTGCTGGCGTTGATACCAAAGTTCACCATTCCTAACATAAAGATATGCTTTGTTTTGCCTGATAAAAGAGGACTGCGCAGATTAGACAGATCTCCCTGGTATAATCTGTTGTCACACATGAGAGAACAGAACAGATTAGCGCTTCTTTCGCCACCATCATACATATCAAGTGGTGTCTTTGCGGACAGGGCCCCTTTGGCTGTATAATCTTCATCTTTCACCATAAGTGTGACGAGCACAGGCGCAAGGAGGAGTGGAGTGCGCATGCCCAAGTGGGTTGGTATGATTGGATCAAGGGGTAGATATCGATCCAAATATGAACGTCCACCGGATTGATCCCAGAAGTCCTTCCGATGTCGGTAAAGCTCCAGTGACGATGGAAGGAAGCCTTCTCCCCACTTGTAGCTGCGGTTGAAGAGATCTCTGACACGTTTCTTGGTGTTAAAGAGCTCACGAATCAGGCGGCGGAATGCCCGACTGGCACCCTCGCCGTACGCAATCGATATGTCGACCCCGAGAATACCCATGAGGGAATATGACGCATCTTCTTCGCGTGTAACCTGCCGCCCGCACGCCATCTGCAATCTGCGCGACAGTGGTATATCGTCAATGGCGCCTGTCCAGCTCCGCTCCAGTTCTTTGTCGGAGATGCTGCATGCTTTTGTGATGACTAACTGGATCTCAGAGTCATTGCTGGAGCCTATCTGTTTCCAATTCGTATTGTAGAAGACAATGTGAGTAGGCGCCAACAGCTCCTGCAGGGTCCAGCCGCGAGTAAACCACGAGTCGCGGGCAGCATCGGAAATATCAGTGGTATCAGCAAAGTACGTGATACAGACTGAAGCAAGGCGGTACCAATTGTACATTGACCGAATAGACTCGTCGAGCTCCGAGCTGCTGCTTTTGTCGATGCAGACATTGTCAACCCAGCCTAGGGTTATATCATGAATGCGTGCAGCGACTTCACAGAACCCCATAACCTTGGCGTTCCCCCGCGGCTTCTGTTCACGCAAGGCCCAATCGTGGAAGGTGACCTCCCCAGGTGTGTCTCGCATCCACGTGTGTGACAGGATAGCATAGTTCACACTTTGTTCGACGACGCCCTGTAGCACCGCCTTCATTTTGTTTTGGCGGTGTTGCGCAGCTATGAGTGTCTCATCGCCATGGTCTTTCAGCATTTCAGCTGCTGCCCACTTCGCTTGAAATCCGGGCTTGGCGATGTTAGAAATTATACCAGGAAGTACACAGGAGAATACTTCATTGCGCTCTATGAGCCGAATATTGGATCCGTTCTTGTCGAATGCCAAAAGGCGGATGGGCATCTTGTTGAATACGTGTGCACGAGCCGCGTTTAGCGTCATGATTTCCAATTCGCTCCGTGGAACTTCTGTATTTTAATCGACAGGAAGCAGATGAGAACGAGAACAAAATTGAGGCTCAAGCGCTCACTGTAGTTCTCACCTTTGGGGAGATCTGGAGATACAACACTGATTCTGTATTCATCTGTTTCTGCGCCAGGTTTGGGAAGGTCTTCTAGTAACAATTTAGATACTTCGATGTATATTTGGGAAATTTAAAGAGCTTACCTCGCTCGCTATGAACTGTCGAAGGCGAATTCACGACTGCAATGACAAATGCCGTCAACGCAGACAGCAGATTTTTGCCCTCTAATCCATCGATAACTGTAGTACTATTGAGGTCCACTGCATTATCAATCAACGCAATATCATACGCCTCAGCTGAGAAAATAATATACAATTTTGCTTGTTGACTTTAATGGGAGCTATAGAACGTGAACACGGCGATTAATGATTTTTGCGGTCTTCGAAGAGACGGCGATGATTTCTTACCTTGTCCCTCGATGAGCGGCTGCAAGAATACAACAAGGGCACCCAGCAGATCTTTTGAACCTATATCTACGACTGCGTTTGCCTCTCGCGACGCTATGCACATCGCGATTCGCGTTGTGTGGTCATTGCATAGTATCGCCGACTCGGAGTTCCTGTGAACCACTCACGTTTTCCTATTTGAGCGAAATGTGAATGTCAAGTTCTGCAGCCTTGTAAAATCGCACTCACCTCTCTCTGTTGACATTGAAAGTTTTCAGTCTATGTGATGTTGAAATATAACAAGCTGGTAGCGAGCGAGCGCCTGTGCGAAGTTCTGAATCAAGCGAAGTTGACGGAACTGGTGCACGTGCCAGGAATTATCTGAACGCGGCCCGTCCCCGAGTCACTCCCACAACTCGGGCAGCTACGAACGATCCCCGAAATGTGCCTGCAGACGGTCTGCAGGGTAATATTCACGATTCGCTGCCTAATCAGCTCAATCTATCAATGGCTTATAGAACATATTTATGACGCACACAAATTCTTCATTACACTACTTGTAAACTACTTGCAGTACTACTTGAGTACTACAAATACAAAGAGACAAGTTGCATCCCATGTTCTTCTAACTCGGCTTTAGGGATTCTGAATCCTTTCTTGGACTCGAGCTTGAAGTGGTAGGGATTTCCAGGGTATGTAACCACATTTCCAGATGGAGTGAAGTTTCCTTCTTCCAGTCCGTGCCAGCCTAATCTCAATGAAAGAGAGTGCTCGGGAAGCATAATGTGATTGTTAGTGTCGATACCAAAATTCACTATGCCTGCCGCGGAAATATGTTTCATTTTGTCTAGTGAGGCGTTATGATTTGGAGTACGCAGATTGGTGAGATCACCCGTGTATAATCTCCGGTCACACAAGAGGTAAACCACATCGCTCTTGTCGCCGGCGAGATTGCGCATTATAATAGGCATCTTTGCGGACAGGGCCCCTTTCGCCACATAATTTTGATCATCTACGGTGTCTGCGACAAGCCAGGGAGCAAGGAGAAGTGGAATCCGCATGCCTAAGTGAGTTGGGATGATTGGGTCTAGAGGCAGGTATTTATCCAAATAAGTGCCTCCGTTAGGATTATCCCAGCTGTCAACCCGGTGTCGGTAAAATTCGAGCGATGACGGGAGGAGGCCTTCACCCCAATTGTAGCTGCGGTTAAATAGATCTATAACGTTTTTCTTCGTGTTGAAGAGTTCGCGGACCAAGCGGAAGAATGCGCGACTAGCACCCTCGCCATATGCGATCGATATATCGACGCCGAGAATGCCCATAAGGGAGTATGAGGTATCTTCTTCGCGGGTAACCTGTCGACCGCACGCCATTTGTAGTCTGCGCGACAACGGGATTGATTCAACGGCGCCCCTCCAGCTCAGTTTCAGTTCTTTGCTAGAGACACCACTTGCCGTCTTGACGACTGACTGAATTTCGGCGTCGCTGCTTGAACCTAGTTGCTTCCAATTTTCATTGTAGAAGACACTGCGAGCTGGGGCCAGCAGCTCCTGCAAAGTCCAGCCGCGGGTGAACCACGAGTCATGGTGGGCGTCGGAAATATCAGTGGTTTGTGAAAGATATATGATACAGACTGAAGCGCGGCGGTACCAGTTGTACATTGACCGAATCGACTCGTCCAGTTCCGAGCTGCTGCTTTTGTCTATGCAGACGGTGTCGATCCAGCCTAGGGTTGTGTTGTGGTCCCGTGCAGTGACTTCACAGAACCTGATGATCTTGGTGTTTCCCAGCGGATTGTCCTCACGTACAGCCCAGTCGTGGAAGGTGACTTCCCCAGGCATATCTCGCATCCAAGTGTGTGACAGGATGGCGTACTGCACACTTTGTTCGACAGCACCCTGTAGTAGCGCCTTCATTTTGTTTTGGCGGTATTTTTCGTCCAATGCTTCAGCCGCTGCCCAGTCCTCTTGAAACTTGGACTTGGCGATGTTCACGAATACACCAGGAAGTATATAGGAATATATTTCATTTCTCCCAATAAGCTGGATATTTGAACCATCCTTGTCGAATGTCAGAAGGCGGATTGGCATCTTGTTAAAGACGTGAGCACGGGCCGCATCCAACGTCATTCTTCCCAAATCACTCCGCGCGATTTCTGTAAGACAGAACATAGATGAGAACAAAGTTGAGGCTCAGACGCGCAGTAACTCTTACCTTTAGGGAGATATCTGTTTGCATCCACTTCTGCGCCGGGTTTGGGAGAAACCGAAAGTGCTAGTAGTCCGCGTATCAGAACTTTTAATGTCCATCGGGGAAATTTTAGGGCGTTACCTTGCTCACTGCGAATCTTCGGAGGCGAGTTTGCGACTACTGTGACGAATGTTGTCAAGGCAGACAGTAGGTTCTTGCCCTCCGGTCCATTGCTTGCTTCAACGCTACTGAGCTCCACTACAAGACCAATCAGTTATATATCAGGCGCTGCAGATACTAAAATACTATACAATTTTCATCGTTTGGTTTGGCACCGGAAACTATCGGACGCGAACAATATTAAAGGCGTCGATATCCGGTCCCGGAAGAGATGATATTGATTTTCTTACCTTGTCTCTGGATGAGCGGCTGCAAGAATGCAACAAGGGCGCCCAACAGGTCTTTGGCACCTATATCTGAGACTTCATTTACCACTGGCGCAGCTGTGCATATCGCGATGAGTGGACATTGCAGAAAATCCGTGGTGGTGAGCGCTTGTCTGGAAATCACTCACGTTTTCCTGCTTGAGCGCTGTTACTATCGAATTTCTGCAGTGTTTATAAAACTGTACTCACTACTCTGTGTAAACATTGGGTGTTCTCAGCGCGTGCGATGTGGATGTTGGATAGTAAGGAGCAGCGAGCGAGGGCAGGCTCAAGCTGTGCATGCGAACGCCGACGGCACCAGGCTATCTGTCAGCGCTCATGATCATCCCATTGAATGATATCAAAGCTTAACACGGTATTTTTGTCTTTCATTTGTTAGAATAATGTCTCCCATGCGGACGGCCGAGCTCAGCACAGCGCCAATCTGCCAAAATAGCCGCCATCTTTCCTCCGTCCGACGTCGGCGGTGAGAGCGCTTCCCACCAAGCACAATGAGCTGAGGTATTCTTGTTCTTGAAACGCGTAGGCAGACGAGATATGAGGACAGCGTATAAGTGGGTGGGCAGTGCCCAGGATCTACGTGGTCAATGAGCAAGTCAAGCAAGTGGCAATCATCGCCTCCCGGCGAGTCCGTGAAGCCGGACTACATCCGGGCCGCCTTACCGCTTGTAGATCTCCGTCCACCGTGCAACCACCATGAACGCGCCGACAGAGTTGCGACAGAGCTTGGACAAATGTACAGTTTCTGGACTGGTGCAGGGAGCGATTCTCCTAAAATTTTGTGCGCAGCGCACTCTGCTTTTAATAAACCGTTGGTTTTGCATGATGTTAACTGAAATTTCCTCAGAAATTAAAGCTTACGTCTCGACAGAGATTAAAATCGGCCCTTCCCCGCAGAAACGCAGTCAGTTCTATGCACATTTTATGTAAGAGATGGCCAGCGCGGAGGCCAGGCCAGCCAGGTGGTCGTACATTCTAAGAAAAACATATCGAGTCAATTGATCACAACGCATATACTTGATAATTTACCTGCACCTGCCGCACACAGGAAGAGGTGGTCATCATCTCCGCACCTCCGGTGGCAGGCGCCGTGCATTTACGCGTCTCCCCAGGCCCAAGTAGATCATTCAAATATCCTGTCGCCCACTTGTTCTCACCGCCACTGCTGGCGGAATCAGGATCTGACGCCCGTCTGGCCCCGTGTAAAAGTAAACATTTACACTACGCAATTATACGCCCCCGAGCCTGAGGACGAGTTAAAAATATTAAGCAACGTCTGGATATAAGCAACACTTGCGAAAGTACAGGAGAAAAATACAATACGTATAGCATACATCCCGGGAAGTAATGTACAACTGTACAACAGAACAACAGATCGACGTCGAGGAACGAAAATCGAGCATCGGGCAGGCCAGGCGGCGTCGGCACGCGAGCGAATAGGTAGAGGCTAAGATCCAGGTGGAGGCTCAGCGCCCTCTACCTCGCGGTGCCATGGCACCGTCGCGACGCCTATTTGCACCTCAGGCAGCGCCACAGCGCCGTCCACCCTCGCGCGGCTCGCTGACGAGGACGCGCGAGGAGAATGAGCATGCGCCTCTCCTGTATCCGCGTCCGGCGGTGAACTCGGAGACGGCGAACGCCTCTGCACGTGCGGGAGCGTAGGTGCGTGCGTTTGCGAATAAGAATACGAATAGGGCCGCGCGTGCTGCGCCGCCGGCATCGCGATGACGACCGCGACATCTAGTGCTGCGGGCGTGCTATATGCGGGTGGGGGTCCGCTGTCGGCGGGCAACGGCTGCTTGCGCTCGTGGAACGGCACGGTGAGCGCGGCGAGCGTACGTGCGTATGCTGATTCGTTTGGTGTGGGATTGGCGTTTGCACTCGGGCTGGGGTTGGCGTTGAGGGTGGCGGCGGCGGCCTCGAGGTCAGTGTCTGGGCTTGCAAGAGGCCCTTCGACGCGCTGTCTCAGCAGCGTGAGCGAGAGCGGCTGAAACACGCCCGAAAAATCAGCATTTACACCGAAGGTAAAAGCCAAAACGCAGGCACGCACCGTCGTCTCTGCCCACTTATCCTCGACACGCTTCGCACCGCCCACATATAGCTCATACATCCGTGGCGCTTGCGCTGCCCGCCCGTCGCGCAACGCCGCGCCCCACGGATCGAGCCCTGCGAAGAGTGCCGCGTTGCGCCGCGCAAGGAAGCGTCGCCGCGAGCCGATGCCGCATCCAACGAAGATGAGGAGCAGTACGACGAAAGTGATGAGGAACCCGAAGAAATAGTTCGCGCCGCGCTGCCCCGAGCCGCTGTTCCCGCTGTCGCTCACGCCGGGCAGCGGGTTCGTGGGATTCGGGGTCGTGCTGCTACTTGTGCTCGTTATAGTCGTGAAGGAGGACGTTGATGAGGTGGTGCTTGCAAACGACGAGCTGGAGAGCGACATGGCACCCGCGGACGAGGGCGCACTGGGGCCGCCGTGAGTAGGTGGATGGTGGACAAGTCTCGACGGGTCTCACACCATGACAAAGCGCGATATGCTTTGCGGGCTATTTATAGCGTGTGCCACCCACCGGGTCCTATTCCGGGGCCCCGCGCAAGGATTTAGCTGCTGCGCCGGCTGCGTTGCGACTTGTTCCCCGGCGTCTGCATAATGCATTTCTCTTCCACGGCGGCGCATGGTAGGGCGTCTAATCCCGGCGTCACGCGTGGGTGCTTACTGATAACTTGCGCAATAGGATTGCATTTCGTGCAGCGATGCTGGGATTCCGGATACGCAACGAACGACCTACCTAGCCGGGGTTATTAATAACCTCCTCAAGTATTTGACGCGGTCGTCGCCCAGAAGCTGTCGCCTGGGATCCGGGGTATGTGCACATTTCAGGCGCTCCAGTTGCGCGAAACGCCACCAACATTGAAATCGTACCGGGGGGAGCGCGTGCGGGCCTGTAATATTACAATATTAATGCTCTTCGTCGTCATCGCCAGCGCGCAGCAGAGCGATAAGCCTTCATACATCACGCATTCGCAGCGGGACTTACCTCCTCGCCTCTTCCCAGGCGGCCTGGCGCCGGCTCGAAGCGCGCGGGTGATGACTGCTGTTGATCGCCCACCAGCGGATCACAGAGCAGCTCTTGCCCAGCGCTTCTCTGATCTCAATTCGCCGACAGGTCCCACCTGGATAAGGGAAGGGCTTGTCCCATAGCGTATACAGATTGAACCCTTTGAATAATGGGAATAGTAGTGGTTGGATGTAGCGTAAATTATCGGGAGGCGAGCAGCGCAAAGTCAAGGCCGATAACGGTTGGATTCTGGGGAGGGTGAATGTAAAAGCAAACTCTCACCTTATTAGCACAACGGGCACCGGGCACGGTCAGCGTCCAAGTCGCGTACCCACGCCCACGCTCCCATCGCGCACAAGCCACACGACCGTATCGCACACGCTCTTTCCTGAATCCTTTTCTTACGCATGCCACACGCACTTCGGTGAAGCCCCCGGCCTCGACGGTGGAACCCGGGGGCCGGAACGCGCGCGAGAGCGTGTGGCGTGCGTATGTCAGGTATTGGAACGCACACCAGCGTAGAGTCGACGCAGGCCCTCGCGCAGGGCGCTAGGAATAAGGCTTCGCATGCACAGGAGACGCTGGGACTGCTTGCAGACGGTGGATCGGGGGCAGCGTTTGCCGTTTGCCTGTACACAGGCTAATATATACGCATTTAATGACACTCCACGCGGGACGACGCCGGAGATACCTACGGCAGATGGGGTCATTCAATGAATTCAGTGGGGCCGCTGATGCTGCCGATGTAAGTGCATACTGCGCGCCTGCAGACCATCTGACCGAGCTTAGAGCGCTGGCGATTGACTCTACCGAGGAGCGGGCCTAATCAATATATCCAAATCTCAGACGCATCCGACGCACCACTGTTGCACACAGTATTTGTTCCGGCGCATTTTCGAATAAATGTCGAAATTATTGTCTTCAGACATAATATGGTTGACATATGGATATACACTAGATGACTTTCATTCATGGCTCGATATCTCCAGGCCAGTTGAAACACTCGATCAAAATTTGATGGCAAGAGCGTACTTTGCTGAAGATCAGTCTGTAAAGGCAGCATCGAGGTTTATGCAGAACCTGAGATTTTCAGAGCCACCAAAGAAGATAGACTCTTAACATAAACCAGCAAAATGTGGACAGAGTCAAAAGTAATGCACTTCTCGGCTGGATGACAGGGATTTATATTGACCATGAGGTTTCGAGTTCAGCCCAGTGCCTTACTAACTAAAATATACTCGTTTGCGAATGTGTTGTCCAGTCAGTCCAGAATCTAGGACAAGCCAACGAGTAACATAGTGACATGGCCTCGTTGCGCTTATCTGAAGCTCAGAGGTGGAGTCAGAGCTTTGGGCAGTTACAGTCATTCCCTAGTCAATGATGGGGCACTCAAATTAGATTCGAGTCTTGCTCGCTGTTTCCACTCATCAAAAAAAAATTGGCTGGCTAAACCTCTAGATATGTATCATATGCTATATAATATGTACTAAGAATGATAAAATAATATTGTTGAAAGGGTGATCGTATGCTATCAGTCTCTTGAGCCAAGATCAGCTCGATCCCAGTCAATGGGGCAGCTGTCACGTTGCCTTTTTAGGAAA
>JAEKIV010000757.1:0-14347 GCA_016801325.1 Hypholoma fasciculare
CGGGCAACTGCCCTCCCGGATGCATCAACATTAACTGGCAACTGCCCATGTTTCATGTATAATTACAGCAGCAGTGGTTGGATGCACCCCAGCAGAAGATCACGACAATTACTCACACCTTCCCTTGGCTGGTCGGTACCTACGATACACTGCGCATTCCCAACATAGTTCGCTCCATCTGGATGAACGAGTGGATCTTGCAGATGGAGGCGGCGGCGACGCAGTCTAAGTGCGAAAAGACACGGTCGAAGACTAGAAAATAGTTAGATTGTTTTTTGTAACTTGATCTTCCATGAATTCAACTTCTCCATTCCCCGTTGTTTTTGTTCAAAAAAAGCCGCCCTTTTTCGAGGATCCACGCCGCCGGACTTAGTGCAGATACCGTGACCTGGTCGCCCAGGTATGGGATCGGGGATCTGAGAGTTGTCTGAGAGGCTGAAGACCTGCCACGCCGTTGGGATGAGAGAATTGAGATGCCTCACGAAGGCTGCAATTCATGATAGATGCAAAAGATGCAACCCGGTTTGCCGTGAATATAAACGGACCCAGGACGCCCGTTTCCCAAAAGTCAAACCACAGCTTCCGTCTTTCAAGGTCTGGCGCAATGTCTAATCCCACTGAACTTGCAGGTGCGCCCTGCGACTTATTTTCGATTGCAGGATGTGCTGCAGCTCACATACGAGGAAATTATGTACGTTCAAGACATTATCTTCTCAGGGATGAGCTATCTAACACGTTCACCGCTGCTGGAATAGTTTGATAGCCCAGACATGTGTTCGAACCCGCTTTGGATATCTCAGAGAACGCAAACCTCCGCGCGTTCGCACCTCCTAGAGCACTGTACCTGTAAAACCTGTCCGCACGTCTGCAGAAAATCACGAAATGGCATTCAAATATCAAATGTGTGTGCTATTTTCTCCACGTAGAGACAAAGAATTACAGTACAGAATCCTACTGCATCATAGCACGCGCTCGCGAGATCTCCAAAATACCGGATTTGATCTACTCGCGACGCGTTTATGCAGCGTGCAGGCAGTGCGGTGTCGTATGACAGACAGGTTGAGAGTGTACATTGGCGCGTGGATTTCGAGGCGCTGGTGGCCATTACATTGAAAGCGCATCTTGAGCGCCGCCTTTTGAAGACTTTTTAGTGAATATGGAGAGGTGGGGAGTTCGGGCGGCTGGGGGAAGGGAACATGTTCAAGGACGTTGGGTGGACACGCCGGCGTGGAGATCCAGCTCAGCGTAATAGCGAGTAGTTGACGCGGATCGTGTGCGTCGTCCACGCTTCATCGACAAATACGTAGGGGATTCGCTGGTTGGGAACTCTACCGCAGCGTAACAGCCAGTGATCGGCGCAGATCGCGTGCGTCGTCCCAGCCTCATCACGACAAATACGTAGGGGATTTGCTGTTCATAGAATTCAAGAAAACCTACAAGGGAACAATTCGTTTGATGAGTAGTCGAAGTTTTTTTGAGAGTTATGTTGGCCGGCGCTTCTAATTGGGTGGGAACTCTACGGTAGGATTTCAAATTTGCATCTGCCCTATTGCACTTCTTGTATAAGCTGGAGAACGGCTGTTGAAAAATGAAAAGCATGCCCGTAAAATAAAAACATAAACATAGGCAACAAAACGCTGCTAGAAAATAAGCGTCTAACATAAGTCTAACAACATGTGCGAGCATAGCGGACTGGATCAGCGGATATCAAAAACCCTACTGCCAACGCTACGCTTCACACGGGTACTTACCACAACACTGCACTCCATTTCCCACATCGCTGAGGATTTCTTCCAAGCATGCGCTCGCGATGACTCGGAGGCCAAAGCTACTTCAGGGCCCAAGCCAACTCAGTGAGTAGCAGAAGCTCTGCGAAGCACGCAGTGCTTCTGTTCCAACGCACTATCTCTTACCCAACTTACGTGCTTCGTCGCAGCAACGCGCTGTGTTTAAAGTTAAACTTCGTCCCAGCGAACGCGCTGGCGCCGATAAAAGACGCAACGCATGAAAATCTGCTGTCCCCATCTAACCTTTCCTGCCCTCATCCTCTTGAAGTCCAAGTTCTCGCTCAAGCTGCCCCCCAGAAGGTATTAGGATTGGACTCGCGTTTGGCCTCGCCCCGTCGTCGGTGAGTCTTTCCGCTCTGCGCTCATGTTTCGAACGCCTCGGCGTTGTACCCGGAACGAGCACGGCACGACTTCGCCCCGCACACTAGTGCTAACCGCTTACTTCTCCAGGTCCTGCCGTCTCGTTCTGCCAGAGCAGCGCCTCTCGTGGCATTGCGGTCTCAACCATGGAGTCGACTTCCGCTCCTAAAAGCTCGGTGAGCATGCCGTCAATCGCTCCCGCGGTCGTTCCAACCGGAGTCGCCAGACATGCTCGGGGAAATCTTACTCTCCGTGGCGAGTCATAAAGGCTCCCGAAGATTTCGACTACGCCGAACTCCTACGCCAGTCCATTGCAAATGCCGAGGCGTTAGAGGCTCAGGACGACATCGACGTGACGCCGTCCGAGTCTCCGGCTCAAGTGACGGGGGCGGCAACAGCACCTCGACCAAGCCCTCCCTCTCAGGCTACCCCCGCCGCGTTCCCTTACGCCCCCGCTTCCGCTCAAAACTCGGCGGATGCAGACCGTCTTCATCCGAGACCAAACACAGCGCTCGGACGTAAGCCAAAAACTCAAGCGCCCCGCAGTCAAAGGAAGGCTGGCAAAACGTCGGGAAGAAAGAAAAAGTCCACACCCCCCGGAGTCATGTCGAAGGACAACGTGCGCCGGCAGAACCGCCGCATCGCACAGGAGGTCGAACATGGTCATTGCCCATCTCCGGCTGCTTTCGAGAAATACGTCCATGGTGCTCCGACTATTTCCGCTGGCCTGGACAGCGTCAATCTACCCGCCACGGCCGGAGGCTACGGCGCCAAGAACGCTTCAAAAAACACAATGCCTCGAGATGTTAGTAAGGAGGAGCTGGTGGAACAGCACGGCTTTACGCCGGTGGATTGGAATGGAATGTGAGTAGAAGGAGAAGTAGAATTTACCCTACGCGCCGTTCTAATCCGTGACTTTTCCAGCGATCCGCTCCTCGTCGTCGACCAACAAGACCGCGTCTGCGTCGCTTTAGTGGGCCGTCCCAAACAAGAAGCATACAAGGCTTCTGCCCTGTCCCTGCACGAGACTTTAGTGGCTGAAGGAGCTGCGACGGGTTTGATGGAGCGGGCGGCCCCACATAATCGCGGGCGCTTTCCTGCCATCAACGTCGGCGCAATGCACGGCAAGGGCACGATCAACCCCATCAACTTAAGCACGAAAGGCAAGGAAGCCGCGGTCGCCTGCCTGCTCAAAAACCCGCACGTTCGGAAGCTTGCCGCTTTTGCCAGCTGTAAGTTCATACTGCGGGTCTCTACTGTCTGGCCTGAACGCCAGCTCTGTTTCACTTCAGATTCTCTGTCTTTATTTGCGCCGAAGCTCTACAAGGACGCGAGGGGAAAACTGAACAAGCTGTATGAGAATACGCCGGATCTCAAGCGTCTATTCCCCGCGCACATCAGCGTGTATCCCACCGCCGCTTTTAACCTCGGCCCCAACGTATGGACCTACCCCCACCGCGACACCTTGAACCTCGCGTTCGGATGGTGCGCCGTCCAGGCGCTGGGTAACTTCGACCCCAAAAAAGGCGGCCACATCGTTCTGTGGGAGCTGCGACTCGTCATCGAATTCCCCCCCGCAGCTCTCATACTGTTGCCGTCGGCCACGATCACTCATTCGAACACACCCGTTGCCGAAGGCAATACCCGAAGCTCCTTCACCCAGTATATGCCAGGCGGGCTGTTTCAGTGGGTGGACTACGGATATTGCCTGGTAGAACAGTGTAAAATTAAAAACCCCAAGCTCTATCATAAGCAGTTGAATGCTCGTCCCTACAAGTGGCGGAGGGGTTTGGATTTGCTGACTACTGTAGATAGCCTTCCACGCGACTTGGAGAGTCCGGGCGCGGCGTAGTTTACCTTGAAAGTTGGAGCTTTCTGTCTTCTGTTTAATTCAGCCCATTTTTGTTCACTCTCTTCATTAATTAAAAGAATACAAGCCAGATTGGACCCTGTGATGCTTTGTAGATTAGAAGTTGTGCCTTCTAGCAAGAAGATGAACGGAGTGCTGCTTTTGGCATTTGCCAGTTTTAAATGAACTGGTCACTGAACCTTAATTTACGATTGGTTATCAACCCAATTGCCCCGACTTCTTTTTATTGGTTGGAATTCTAAGCCTAAGCCTTAACCATGTCCTTCGACTCCTCCTGCGAAAACGCTGGCACTCCCGCTCTTTGTTGTTCCTGCACCAGCGGCAACAGAGTCTATATATGCATTGAGGGTGCGTGTTTTGCCGAGATCACTCGGCAAGTCATTTGAAATAACAACTCTATATAGGTTGCCACATAGCCGAGTACGAAGACCTGGGGGTTAAAATAGTGTCGGGTAAGTTGTTTCTCTAACATAACTTTGCGCCTGCCCGACTGCATCTACTACCAACCACCAGGCGCCGGCTGTCCCGAGCATGACGGGTCTGGCTACGTTGTTCCTGGCTGCCCAGTGCACGACAATCGCCCGCCGCCTGACGCGGAAGTCATCTCTCTACCCTGCCGCGGAGCTCAGTTGCCTGGCTCGCGGCGTGCGGTCTTTATTGGCTGCACCCCGACCTCAAAACGCATGGATTGGCAGGCTAGCCTCGTCTGGTTCTCTCGTAGGTCGGATCCTGGCCTTGAACCAGTGAACGAAGACGACTGCGACTATCCGCCTGCTTTCGTGGGCTTTGGAACCCCACCGCCTACCCCCACTGAGAGTGACTTCAGGTGGCCCACTCGTTCCAGCCAGACCGACGATGACATCGACGCCAGCTTCTTTGACGTCGACGACCTCCCCTTTCACGACCCCAGCTATGGTCAGTCCTCTCTCTGGGCCTGCGCCGCCTTCACCGCATCTGACGCTGCAGATATAGAAGGGCCGCAAGACGTAGAGCCGGCTGCGGCCGTTGTTGAAGCATGCGAGAGAAGAATTCTTACCCCTGAGCAAGCTGCCGAATTGGCTCTTCTGAACGCCGCCACTGAAATTGCGGCTGAAGAGGCCACACAAGCCCTCAATGTTGCTCTTGCATCAACCGGCAATTTGGAAGACAACAACTTCGACAACTTTATGTCTTTGGTTGAAAACGCCTGCGTTTTGAAGGGCCATGCGACCGCCCTGAAGGCCATTGCAGAGGCAGCTGCTGAAAGAATACTTGCCGCTCAACTCTTTGCTTAGATATGTACTAGTACAACCTACGAAGTCGGACTTAGGTTAGACTCCTTGTTTTCCATGTAGAATACGCAGCGCAACGGGTCTACTTTTTCATGCGTCCTTGAGTTATGCCGTAATAGGCGCGTCTTTTCAGGTGCAGGACAAGGTAGGTGATATCTCTGGAATGCTCTCAGAGAGACTCAAGTCATACATAGTAACATAAATGTCTTCCAAAGACTTTTCAATTGCTTATAGGGCCGTACAATTTTCTTAAATTTTCATAACACTGTAGAGTTCCAATCCAAGAAATTATATTAACTGCATGTACGGTAAACAGCTACGTAGACTAGACATATGCGGAGGCTATCTAGACCCAGTGTCCACGCCCTCTCGCACAGTAAACACACCTTCCAACCCCTCACCTACACAATAGTCCAAGTGCGGATGCAGGCACGGCGCATCGCCCGGCGGCGATGATGTAGGGATTGAGGACGGTACCACTTAGGACCGAAGACGAGATTGAAGCTCCGCTTCAAATACATGCCACCCGCAGCCGACGACGCTCCTGCCCTGCTCGTCGTTGCCGTGGACGAGCTCGCCCACCCTTGCATCCTTCCGAAGGCAGTCCATCCCGCGGACTAACCGCACATCAGCCGCTTCCCTGCTGACCGATCGCCAAGCACGCTCCGTCATCGCCGCACCCGCCGTCGCAGTCTTCATCAGCACAGATAGCCCCATCGGCGAATGGGGCTCATCGCCCCACTTTCATCCACCGTCGTCTCCATACCCCCGGGGATGAAAAACTGCCTGCTTTGTCGTCGTCGTGGACGCGACCGGCGCCCTCGTTCGATACCAGCGCCACCCCGATGCAAGTGCAAACCCTACGTACACCCGATCTGATTCGAGCTCGTGCGGGCGCTAACTCGCTTGCACACGTCCAGCGTTCTTCGCTTACTTGGCTTCGCCCCGACGCACCGCTCCGGTCCATTGCACGCATGCGCCTTCTAAGAACTTGAAATCCCTCCGACACCCCGCGCGCAAACCCCTGGTTCTCTGCCTCTTGCGCTCGTCCGTGCTGGACGATAGCTCGGCCTTGAAGCTGAAGTAGCAACGCGGCAGCAACGTCCGTACTGCTCACGAGCTTGTTTCTCAGCGGCGTAGACGCACCCAAGTGATCACGCCGTTGAACTCGACGGTAAGCGCCGCTTTCCTGTTCAGCAGCCCGCAAGTATTGACGCAATACTGTAGCATGGATTCAGGAGCCGTGGGTTGTGTGCTACTCGATCGAGGCGCCCGTAGTCTGCCCGGCTGCCGGCTGTGTAGGAATAAAACGACCCCGAGCCAGCAAAACGCCAGCCCTGTCCGTATCCGCAATCTTTTACTCAACACCGAAGTTCTCAGCTAGACGGTAGGTAGGTGCCCGTCATTTCTATTCTTCTGACAGCCATGCGTTGATCCCTTTGTCTCTTTCAGGGCCGTGCGTCTTCGCAACAAAGGGCGCAACTCCACGCCAGAAAATGCCCTCGCGTTTTTACGGGGGACTCAGACAGTGCGTTCACTCTCTTCATTGCAGCATGCCACTGGCCCTGTGCGCTCATCAAGCGCACTTACTTTCATCGCAGTACGCAATGCTTGCAGGCAGGTGCCACTCGGCACGGATATCAGGCTGCAGCGACGCCACAGCGCGACATTGTCGTTTGACACAGGTACGCAGACGAGTTCGGGCTGCAACGCCGTTGCTCAAAGGAACAGTAGAAACAGCCCCGGCACAGAAGCGGCTTGGCGAAAACCAAGCCGGCAGCCTATGGGTAGAGTGCATGGGTAAGTCTACCTTTTCGAATCTCGATGACTTCGTGCTTACTTTTGGACGTTTAGAGTGCGCCCTTGCAACGCTGTCCGTGAGGAAGCGTCTTTCGCTCTGCCTATCGCTGTCGACAGCGCCGTGGTCGCCATCCAAGCATTGTTACGCAAATTGGACGCGCATGACCGGTGAGGAGGGCAGATACGGCCTCACGGGCTCGCCGCCGACAGCGCGATCCGCAGGCCCTGTAATATCTTCAGTGAGAACGCCGCCTGGATTTCTCTCAGCTGACGGACGCTGATTCTCTTCGAAACCCCAGGTGAAAATAGTTCAATCAAGATGTTAGCTGGATGAACTACGCATATGCATTGTCTGGATATGCCAGCTGGGCCACAGAGAGACAAACGCAGCTAGTTATGCTGCTACTCCTCGATATTTTGGCAGGGGCAGATTATTTCGATTTTACAGTAAGGAAGAACAATGTACTTGTAGCACAGTAATATCAAAGTCTTTATCAACCAGTGATAAACTTTCAGCAGTCTATTACAGCCCCAAATTATCATGAGCGCAGTTTTTTTGAGACTAAGGACAAGGCTGCTATAGATGAGTAGGATGCATCGTAGATTTTGCTTGGAGTCTTGCAGTTTTGCGGCCTTCGTCTGACTTTTAATATACTCGGTTATAACCCCATAACAAATGCACATCTCCTGAAAGCCACAATTAAGCACATATGGAATATGAGGACACTATTTCAAAGGAAGAGACTCTTGAATTGATAGGCAAATTTTCTGTGTTTAATAACATTCATTTTTTAAATTCCAACTCCGATCTAAGTAAACACTTCAAGTTATGTAATATTAACATTGACCAACGTTCAAGTTCTATTACCCTCGAAGTTCAAACGTTCGGCCTACCTAATTCTTTGGCACCGCTGCAATCCCTTGGAATCGGGTTTTTGGACATCAAAAATTGAAATTCAAGACGACCGTACTACCGCACGCCGAAGAAAGACGCTACTAGACTCTAGTTTCCTTGATACATGAACTCTTTCGCTGCGTAGCGATCCCGAACCTCATGGCGTCAACCATTGCGTAGCCCAAAATCTCCTCCGCCCAGCTCAAAACCTGGTTGACCTCTTTGACTACCTTAGATGCTCTTTCGTACTCTTCGGCTACCCCTACCAGCGCATACACCTTGTTTTCATAACGGTAGGCTGACTTCTGCAGCCTACCTAATCTGACTACCTTCTCGTAGATCAGGTCCTTGTTGTGGTTATCGACGAATGTTGAGCAAATTTGTTCAATGTAGTTTCGTGGGTCGCTTTCAGTGGCTCTATTAAGGCAGCGCCGTACTCTCTCTACGGCTTCCATCCACGATTCGAGTGGATCGACTGCCTGTGTTGTTGGCTGAATTTCTTTCGGTGGAACTGCCGATTCCTGGTTCCTGTCGAACAAAGTACGGCTCAGGACTGTAGATGTTGTTTCGGAACCTACATACCTCTGAGATTGGCGCTGGTAAGCATAAGATTTTCTCCTCTTTTTGTTAATTGAGCGCTTATTTCTAAACAGAGCTCTTCGTCACTCAATGTATGCTTTGGTGGGTGCTTCACGTACTTTTCATAGTGACGTTGACTTTTTTCCCTATTAGCTGCAGCTTTTTCCTCCGCGCAATGATACAAGCGTGGACAGCCCATCTGAGCGAAGGCAGGAAAAGATTTTGGTGAGAAGCGACGCCGTTTAATTAAGGTAGTATCCCATCCCAACTGTCCGAGCTGGGTTTGTGCGTTGCAACTCCGTCTGATTATGCTGACGCGTTGGCTATAAAAGGCCCCATATCTACCGTCTGCCTTTAACACCCACCACCACCATCTCTACCATGCAGTCAGCGCATTTTATTTTCTCTTTGGTGCGCACATGATTCCCTACTTTGA
Organism: Hypholoma fasciculare; assembly: GCA_016801325.1. Classification (NCBI taxonomy): domain Eukaryota; kingdom Fungi; phylum Basidiomycota; class Agaricomycetes; order Agaricales; family Strophariaceae; genus Hypholoma; species Hypholoma fasciculare. The sequence goes on from JAEKIV010000757.1 coordinate 8,999, forward strand.
TTTTACTCTCATAGAGATCTTTACTAACTCTTTACAGGGGCTATCTTCAGAGCAGTTCGCAGACCAGTTGGTGCTCATAGACTCTCTTGCGCCGTACTTTCGGCACCTCAAAGAATGCGACGTGGACACGTTTTTTGAACGTTTGTTTGACCTCTGGTTCATTCGATGGCGCCTGAAGCTCCAGGATTATGGTGGAGAAATTGGGCGCTTGAATCGGGGCATGGAGCACCAGATGGAGGTACGGCGTCTACCCTTCACGCACGCAGCATTTAGTTGACCTCCTCTGCAGTGGATCAGAGAGGAGCTTGAGGTAGCATCTTTGTTAGCGCCAGAAGGGCCTACACAGTTCTCCTGGACAACATACATGACAATCTCCGAAGCGCGGCGAGGGATCTTGGCGAAGGTACTGTTTTTTTTGCACTCCTGCCCTTCCAAATTAGGAGTTGACAACACTGCTAGAGGAAATTCCGGGATCATGACGAAGACAGCAACGAGCGCCCGCGAATCCGACCCAGGCCCAGGCCCAGGAAGACCGAAGCTACCTCAGAGACTGTCCCAACTTGTCAATGTATATAGATAGATGTCTGTAATATGCCTCATGTAAAGCAATCTACCTTTTTGTGTACGACGCAACTCAACGCCAGCCAGAAAGGGAATGATGAATGCCTGTTGTGAACAATTTATAGTGTGGACTTCGGCAACAGTATGCCAGCGCCACATCCCTTATACTTAGTTCAAGGGACAAGGGATCGAAAACATGTTTTTGCATCCAGAAATAGCAATGAATGCGATTGAAAATGTTTAACATTGGTTTCAAGAGTAAGAATATGCGTAGTTGGTCTATCTGGTATGAGAACTACATGACCGTACTACTTGTAATGATTAATAATGCGCTTTTTTCGAGCAGGAAGAGCAGATCGCATCCAAGGATATGGGATGACATCAGCGTCCGGGAAAACAAACTCGAAAGGGCCAGAGATGCCACGACCATCCTCCATGTAGGTCCAACCAGGGCCAAGAGACGGCCCAAAGTCGATCAACGTGGCGTTGTCAACTGCGTCGCTGCTACCATCCTCTTTGCTATTTTCTTCAAGGAGGCCGCTCTGCGAATTTGCTCCGGAGCTCAGACTGCTCAGCGCATTCTCTCCAAATATGTCGAGCAAGGACTCTGCCGTCTGGAGAGAAATCTCGTTCTGCCAAAGAGAAATTGTAAGGTTGAAGGCGAAGAATAGTCGGAGTAGTTCCTTACCATATGAGCTCGGCCATACTTGACCTGAAGAGCATCCCTCCAGTGTTTAGATGGAACGGCGTCCACTGTGTCAAGAATAGCGGCCAGAATGTGCATTCGAAGCTAAAGATCAAATGAGGGGCGGCCCTTCTACCGAAAATGACCGGACGTACTTTTTCCTCGTAGCCTTCTTCAGGCCAACGATCATAATACAGCCTATTCACGAGGATAAAGAATGATTCTAAAGCAGAGTCTTTCTCCGCTTGGTGGTAAAATATTGCAGCATATTTTATAAACTTCCACTGCGCGGATGTGAGCGGAGCTGGAGTTTCAACCAACGCATTCACATCTCCCGGAGAGTCGGGCGCCTAAATGGGGAGTCAAGATAAGCGGAGTAAACGTTAGTCGTCAATTGGATGACTCACGTTATTGTCCATGTTATAACAGCACCAGCAGTCAGGCAGGCGGTAGTGGGATACAAAGCGACGGCGGTAGTGGGACACAAAGCGACGCTTGCTTCTGTTTGGGGTCTGCTTGATTGAAAGGTCATTCTTTGATTTCTTTGATGGTAGGCAGTGCAATCTAGCCATGCTGAGCAAGTAACAGACTTCGATTGTATGTACCTAAGTAGTGATGGGTAATACAGCCCAAATTAAATTTCGCAATGCGATCCTCCAAGCTGGCATCACACTTTCATCAATTGTCCTAGCGCTGGTGCCGTACCCTCTTAGAACACAGGCAATCCATATCAAGACCCACAATCCACAGTCGTGTCCATTTGTCTGAACGGCCTCAATCTGGCGAACAATTCAGTAGAGCTCAATGATTTGAATCAAAAATTGGCGTACAATGCCAGGCTTCGCAACCCACCCGTTCATGTTAGTTGCCATGGGACGCTCATAGCGATTTGCCAGCTGAACCAATCGAAAAAGGAAAAAGGAAATGCTCTGGTGAAAAGCATTAGAACTATGTCGTTGAATTAAAAGTTAAAAATACCTTGACGTCTTGATCCCATGCCCTCCCAGCTAAACTGTCGAAAACATAAACTTCCTTACGCTGAAGGTATAGGACAGCCAACACCCAGTGGTTTTCCGTACGCCTATGAATAGGAACAATCCATATGTCCATTTCCCAGAACTTAAGGTGGCGTGTGCTTCTCCATAGTTCGTAGTCGGAAGCATGGGAACGGATTCGGTTGAGATCGTAAGTTGAAAAAATTGCGCATCGACTGGCAGAGGGTTGGTTCCGCGAATCCCTGACAAACAGTGCTTGCAGGAGTTTTGATAAGCCATTCATACATATGTCGTTGAGCAAACTGTCCTTAGCACTAAGAATCTGCAGTTCCGTAGGACCTAAGTCAAAGCCTTGAGACTGAGAGTAGTTGTGGCGACTGCTGTCTATTTGCAATGATTCTGCTCGGTTTATGAATCGAAGTAGGTCGATGTCCTCTTCAAGACGCTGGATAAACAGTAAATGTCGTGGTTTTCTTATAAAAATAGAGTTATATCTTACCGGTGCCACCCAGCAAAAACTCATAGCATCTTCGCAGTACCCCATAGCCGCAACGTCTCTACTTTCCACCTTCTTCGCCTGAGAGGCTCCCAGAAAAATTACGTCGTCGTCATCCAAAACATCTCGCGCCATGGCCAAGGCTGGAGGGTTAAGCAGTACGGGATCTTCGTCATCACTCTCTTCCCCTTCGAAGATTTCTGACGCCACAACGGCCCCCACTTCTTCATCTTGTGCTAGAAGTTCATGGTGTGGGAGGTTTACATCCAGTTCTTCGTCATCTTGGGTGTCAGCGTCTGCATCGACTTCAGTGGCGTTTGAAACGTAGGTCCATTTGAACGACGTTTCTGAGTGCCCGGTTAGTCTTGAGGCTACTGAGGCAGCCTCCACAACATGTGAGTCAAATCGAATTGAAGATGCCAGAGGATTTGCCCATCTTGTTTTCAGATGGAGGAGGTGGTCGCGATACTGTCCAAGCTGAATTCGGAATGGGTTGCCTTCAAGGTACGAGTGCATTCAGTGTGTGTTCAACAGTCTACAGCGATGTACTCACATTCAGGCGTCCTAATTGCCAATTCAACTGCTCCCAGCTCTCTTCGAAACCATGCACACATGTTATCCGCTTCAAGACCCAGCCGGCATTGCTCTTCAATGCAGCGGTCCAACTTTATCATCGCACGAATTCCTGCTCGCACATCAGGGTTATCGAGCCAAGGCTGTTGCTTCGTCTCAGAGGTGCTGACCCATACATCTTCCATTAGACTAGAATGGTCTTGCAGGTCTGCTAACTTGGTGGGAAGGCGAAGCGGTAAGGGTATACTCCAGTCTGGATTGTGCATGTCTGTGAGTTTATCGCAGTAACCGTTGAATTTTTTGATCGCAGCTATGAGTGCAGGCGCTCTTTTGGAAATGGATTTTCGTGTCTGTTGATGAAGCTTGGTCCCTGGATCGTACTGTAAGTATCTAAGCAGGTTACTATTAAGGATAACCTACCCAGCGCCTGATTTCGACCGCCAACTGCTTGGTCAAGTCGATCCCACTCGAAAAAACTTCCAATGGCACGTTTTCTGATGTTTATCTTGAGATCGTGAGCCATCAAAAGAGTTCTTACGAACTCAAGTGATGCTCCCTTTAGGTCGGGATAGGAATCATGGATATTGAGCGAAACGTATAACGCCTCAACCTCGTTTGAGAATGTCGCGTGCATGTCCAGAAGACCTTTGAGGATGCCTTTCGACTCTTCAGGAGTTGCCGACGTCGCTAGTGTTGCTTTGGTAGTGTTGATTGCTTTTTCTACTGTGTCAAGGTCGCCCTGGAGACTCAAAATTGTGTCGATTTCTTTTTTCAACCTGGACGGCGCGTCTAAGAGAGTAAAATAGGCAATGAGTTCTACGCCATTAGAATAGAATTAACGACTGCTCTTACGCGCTCTAATAGACGACTGTGCAGCCTTTTGAAGATCCCACTGAGCACGGAGCTCTGACAATGACATCCCACATTTTGCAATTATTGCCCTCGATTTCTTGCTTTGTTCTTCAACGCCTATACGATGGCGGCGCTTAAGCCATTCACCGAGGTCACTCCTCAAATCATATGCAATTGCGGAAAGCTGCCGATCTGTTAGCCAGAGTCGGCGAGCTTGCTGGAACAATATCCGTGAGTGATCGTCCAATGCAGTGAGAGTATGCCTTCATATAGTAGACTTACCGATGACGTCCTCACCAGTACAATGAGCTTTCGAAGGCGTGACCACGTCCGTTCCACTCCCTCTCCATCAGTCAGGCCCAACCCACGACAGAGTCGCGGGTTGTACATTAACTGGCATGACCACTGGTGACCGTAAGCATGCATCGCCGTCGTAATGAATTGAGCGCGAGGACGAATCTGAGCTGGCAGGATGTCGTACTGGCATATAAAGATCAGCCCCTGGTTCAGCAGGAAAAAGGAAACCCTACCATCTGCGTACTTCGATCCAAAACGCAGCCTATGTCGTATAGCACCGTGACTGTTGCATTGGATGGAATTCGGCTGAAGAACCACAGAATAAGAGCGACAGCATATTTTTGTTGCTCGCCGGGCGTGTCTATATTTGCGAAGAACAACGGAATATCGTGTCGGCAGACAAGCGACATCCAACCCATGTCATCGTAGCGGCCTTGATGAGATAGCGATTTTTTTTTGTCTCCATCAGCAGCCTCGTGCGATCGTTCACATTCGTCAACAGCTGAGTCGGGCACCTTGGGTTTTCGACTCTTTTGGGGTGATTTTCTTGCTTGTTGAATCATAGTGCCGATGTGATCGACGAATGATTTGGGTATGATGTGTCTGGGTTCATGAAATTCAATGCCTTTACCCCCAGAAACAAGATGGCGATGATGAAAATTGCCATCCGTTGCTATCTGGAAGTCTCTTCCGCTATAAAAATGACGTATCAGTTTGCCATACTATGAAATTCTGGGTACACGTACTCTTCAAGCGGCCTTCCATGTTTCATTCCTCCGAAGCAAGCAGGACATAGCTGGCGAAGTTCTCTCGTCAACCACTGCTGCTGTAATTATACATGAAACATGGGCAGTTGCCAGTTAATGTTGATGCATCCGGGAGGGCAGTTG
>JAEKIV010000758.1:0-14345 GCA_016801325.1 Hypholoma fasciculare
TGAAAATTTCTTACTTTTTCTACTATGTTAAATAAGAGTTACAATATTAATGGCATTTGCCTTTGAAATAATGGGTAACATTTGCGATCAACATTTGGGAGGCACCTAAATCCCGGTGCCCCCGATGTGTATGCTACCAATGTCGCTCACTCACAAGTGCGTGTCATCGGACAACTACCTTTAGATGAAATTCTCGTTATATCTCTGATAAATCCAATGGAGACAAGCTGCACGACGTCTGTTCAGTGCTTCAACCGCAGTGGTTACCTAATTTCCGCTTCAATTTGAAGAGGTGCAACCGGCTATTAATCTCCCTTGAGGTTTGCATGCAGAATAGAATGACATATCTCAAAACAAAGTTCAAAGCGACATCAAATAGAATTCAAGTGTCTCTTCGCGTCAGCGGTGTGTGTATAGAGCAAGTGTGATTCAAATGAGTATTCGTTCTATAATAGTACACTCAGATATGCCTTCAAAGCTTCAGGCCTCAGGTCTCAATAAACAACTTTGCCTGCCAGGAGTTAGAGTATGTATTGACGATAGCGGCGAGATAGACTTGATCGATGTGAATGCCTCCGGGGCCTACCGCATATGCCTTATACTTTGGCTTCTTCGTACTATTAGCTAAGCGCTGTTAACGACATGAGTTAACATGAGCTAACTCCAGATTGTATAAAAATACAAACCTTCATGTAATGTTGTACCGCTGCCCCAACTATTCCGGCAATCTCAGCTATAGTTGTAGTGATAGGGTCGAATTTGATAGGATATTCCTGGCAAGCTACAGAATATCCAGGCCACTATTAGAGAAATCAGCAAGTATCCCGCGTAAGCGATGCTGGACTGCTATGAGCGTACCATGAAACGTAAGACAATTGTATTTATGTGAGGGTAACTGCCAAAGACTATTTTGGAGCCATCCGTCATATCCGCTTCTGGAAAAGCATTTTGTGATAGGTGTGCCACTGGCACGCCAAGTCCACCGTAAATAGGATTATCGAAGATTACCGGATTCATAGTGGGATGCATAGAAGGCGGCAATGTCTTGGCCGAGTACGGTTCGGGGTAGTATGTTTTTTCAGGGAGGGGATAAAATGGTTTCGTGGTGGGTACCGTGGCTCTGGAGAGTTCTGAGTATTGCGAACGTGCATGTTGGGAATGTCGTCCATCGTATTGCGAAGCGGTTGACGGCAGACTGTAGATATATGGGAGGAGGGAAATATTGAGTGTAGAAACTTTCTCGGTGAGGGTCGAGATTTATACTCACAGAGCATCGGCCACAACCCAAAAGCCACCAACGTTTGTGCCACCCGCCTGGAAGGTGCGCTTATTGTTTGCCATTTATAGAAATTATTCCCTTTTACGCTGGGGTCCGCGGGCCGGTTGACCAATGATCGGGAGCCACTGGTTCAATGTTCTCTTTATTACTGAAAAACACTAACTATTGCTGCACTGAGATGATCCAGATGTTCAGCCGCGCACGGAGAAATCAGCCATCACCACTTCAATTACTCCAATCCAAGTCAATCACTAATTCCACAGTGATAGTGCTTCCCGGAGTATATACCTGTGGCGTCGCATCTTCTACTGCGACGCAACATAACGCTGTTTCCCGAAAATGGCGACAGCTACAGATGCGGAGATACCGCCGCTTCAGAGGTCGTTCTTCTAGCTTCACCGCGTATCTTCATCGCAGAACATGTCATGGACGGTGGGGGATATTCACAAGGCACCTCGAGCGGTCCCACAGTGCCACACACAGGACGCACACGGGAACGGAAATGCCATATGTACCTAAATTTATCCTTGCAACATAATCAACGCACGCATTTTTACGAGCGCTACGGCCCTCTGAATGGCGCTGAGGCAAAGATACCTCTAAGCACACGATATATTCTGTGCATGCACAACGAACGAGCTCGAGAAGGTGTCGTGGTGCTTGCTGCGTTCTGCGTTTGCGACTCAGATTCGGAGGATATGATGTGAGTCTACGGCAACCCAAATTGTGGAAATAAGAAATTCGAACCTGAACACTTACTCGAGGAGGAATAGCAGTGAATATCGCTCGGGCGCCGCCGACCCCCCCACCCCCACTCCATGCTCAACCCTGCCGACATCTCGCCCCACCAGTATACGCGCGATCTGAGATGTTCGCCTCGCGTGAACAGTTTCCGCTATTCGCTGCGAGAAGGTGCATCGCAGCACCCATTCCCACCGCAATGGCGTTGAAAGTTGGGGCCAAACTTCGCCGTTATTGACCCTCTCTCCATCCATATCTTCAGCGAAGCTTGTATCACCATCGATTCCGCTGTGTTTCAAGAAGTTGGCTGGCATGTCACGGCCCGACCGCTGTAGAGTGACATAGTCAACGTGCGCTGGGTTCAAGCAGCATTTCAACGGGGGAAGGCGAGGTAGGCGTTGCGCACCGAGCAATGGACGACGCATATTTGCTTAGCGCATGCAGTAGCCACGCAATAAGCGGTAGATGACGAAGGGAAATGGTACCGTTCGCCCATTGCGTCTGTTCAGGTCAGCGGAGGATTCGAAATCGGCAGTTGAGTTGCGCATGACGGTATGGTAAGTTGAGTTCGACGAAGGGGGGTGTCAGAGGTCGAGCAGCGGATATTGAGAAGCCAGGGCTAATAGATTTCAGAGAAGCAAAAGCAGGTCATTCCAGAGGAACCAGTGAGCGAAGCAGGACAGGGACTGCGTACCGAACGCTGGATGACGCGTGCCTACTCGTGCATTCAGCAGCAACGCTGCGAGCGCGGACTGTGCGACGCGGCGTATGGAATTGGAGAAGATAAAACGGTCGTTCAATAATTACAGTGTTTGGGTTCGTCCCTCGCATATTTCAAGTCGGCGGAGGGCGAGAGGGGTCGAAGTCGACAGTTGAGTTGCGTATGGATAGCCGGATAACTGATAAGTCGTATTCAGCATTATGCGCGAGAGTCCTATGAGACGATAATGCAAATCCAGACGGAGTTTCATCGAAGCGACAGCTGATGCTCGCGTTTTCAACCAGAATGAGCGTGGACCGTGCGGCGTGCGATGCGACGAGGATACGGTCGTCAATATTTCAATGGCCATGCAGTGTTTTTGTTCGTTCATTTCATTTTTCCCAGCCAACGGACCGATAAATAACAGAAATCTAGTCGTGTATCGATGTCTGGATAAGTCGTTTTCGATGTGATTTTGGATTGCCGTAATTCTGGAAGTACAGAAACCGCCGATTGAAAACCGAAGTCAACTTCAACGTGGCTGCGGTGATTGACCGGCTGAAACCGGCAGCTATTACCCGCGTGGCTGAAGCTGTCGAGCAACACATGCAAATAGCACGGTAGGCGTCACAGTTTGAAGTTTGAACTGAACGTCGATTGCGCAAAACATGTGCACGAAGAAGCAAGCTCCCAGAGTCTTCCTTTCGCCTACACCAAGCATCCCTCAGTCGAATTACAGATAGTGATGGAACGCATCTCCAACGATATTTGGATATTCGCTCGCAATTCGCTCGCCGTACAAATTCTACCTGCCGCATCATCCAAAAACCGCCCTGGACCCCCAAGTCAAAGCGCCTTGATGCCGAGTTCTTCCAAAATGATTATTGCTGCCTTTTCTCCTATCGCGATGGCAGTCGAATAGGTGTTCTGCAACGCGGCGCGTTCAATAGACCGAAGCATATCGCGATGATGCACTCACCGCATGCACATTGGAAGGGGGTATAGAGACGTCTGTGTAAGGGTATTCATCGGTGCGCCCAGAGTTCTCTCGTAGCATCAGATCCCGACTGACCAGCGACTTTCAGACCTTCAACGCCGTAAACATTGAGTTTGGGATCTACCGCTCCCCCGTTTTCTCTTGGTTTCATCGCGCAGGTTCCCAGCTCAATGTACCGTTCATATTTGTAAGTGTAAATTTTGGAAACATGAATTTTCTTACCGAATGCCAGGTAGTCGCGACTTGTCATCGACGGAAAAGCAAGTCAGAACCGCCGCCACGTTGAACTATCACAGGAGGTGGCTTACCAGTACGACGATGGTACTCATCGATCGCCGCATCATCCTCACCGGTATACGTGATCCTCGGGGCGAATAAGTCTACCGGAGCCACCTCTTCTGTGGTACTTGCGCGACTTCCTTCAGGGAACTTAGGGTGTGCCTGGGGTACGGCTCCGCGGTACACAGGAAGTCTCCGACTGATCTCGCGACTGCGCTTGTACGCCCATCGCATTATTGCGATATCGGACGTCCTGTAATAGGTTTCCTCGGTACGTCATTGATATCACAGTACGATGGGTAGCTCACTTGGTCATGAATCCGCTGTCGAAATCGAGAGGAGCGTACACTTCATCAGAAGTGATATGAGCTCTTCCCCGGCACTCAGGGTACGTCTGAGCTCCCAGTCATTATGCCTCCTAGCTCGTAAATCAATATGACTTACAACAAAGTAACTTCCAGACAGAAAATTTGTGGGTGGAATTCCTAGTTGCGTCGCCAGATCCGTAGCCGGTAGTCTACGAGCGAATATATTCATGCGATTTTACGTTCTGAATAGATGATCTCACCTCGGAGATCCTTTCATCCACACGATCGGCTTATCCGGTGCATTTTCGAAGTGATCTTTCCATCGGGCTTCGAATTCCTGCCCTATCTCACCTAGTTCGTTTGCTCGAGGCCGCATTTTAATGGCCGCATCCACCCCGCTGGCACAAACCGTATATGTAAGTCCTAAATTATAAGATTCACGAGCTACGAAGGCACTGACTTCCCTGCCAGAATTCCCGTTCTGTCTTTCATCCACCTTTCGTATATCTCTATAAAACCATCATATTCAACAACGCAACCATGATCGCCACAAATATCAGTCAGAGTCCTGCCGAAATTCGTACTCACGTGAATTTTCCTCGGAATCAAGTGGTTCGTTAATCAAAGATTCGCACGTCTCAACACCGGGGCCAGCAAAGTAGGACGGAGAGAGGAGCATATGATCTATAAAACGACTCAACCAGGTACGCAGAATAGATAAGCGCTCGCTGCGCACCTTGATAGTTCTCGCCCACCCCAGGAAGATCGACCACAACCGGAATCCCCAGCCTCTCGAGACGGTCGGCAGCTCCGATACCTGAACGCTCCAACACCGCGGGGGAGCCCATCGTTCCTGCAGATATTACTATCATTTTCGATGCATAGGCTATCCTACCAGCTGCGTCTGCATTCGGGCGTACGATGCTGTCATAGACGAACTCCACCCCAACAGCGCGCGTTTTCCTACAGGATTGATGTTAAGCTGAATCGATACACAACGTGAATAGAAAATTGCGTGCTCACTCGAATATCACTCGCTTTACTCTGCAGCCGTCACAAAGCTCCAGGTTCTTGTTTTCGGATTGATTATAGACGAAAATGTGCTAGAGATGCTTATATGTAAGCCTATGTTTAGACTCGTCATTTCGAAAAGAAGGTACACTTACAGCTGCATCCTGTCGCTTCCCCGTTTCACGGTCAATCCACCTGGTGGTCGCTGTCATGGTCAATTAGGAATTGAATAGTACATCATATTGCGCACTTCGGAATCCTCTACGAAGTACAGTAAGCGCCTAGATGAAGTCAAATGGAGCGTACCCACAGCACAGACGTTGATGGAATCAGCGTCCATCGTGTTGCATTCGTCGCTGGACGGTCGATCGCGTTCGATCTTTGGGCCAATTTCGACAAATTGTTGCGCCGATATATCGTAATGCCCACCGGGCGAGACTTTCAGCGGACCAGAATACCCATTACTGGGAAGATCAGCGTTGACTTGATAGCTCTCAGCCTTAGAATATCAGCCTAATTACATGCATCGACAGCGCTTATCGAACTAACGCACCTGACGCAGAAGAGGGATCAAATCCTTCGATCCCCATCCCGGATTACTATACTTTGTCTCCCAGTCGTCGTAATCTGATGCGGAAGCGCGGTTGTACATGAGAAAGTTCACCGCCGATCCGCCCCCAAAGCACTGCGCGACGAGGACAGCTACGCTGCGTCCTCCAGCGGCGTCGCTGGGATTCGCACTGTGAACCTTCGTAGTTTGACTCCCTGGGAGAATATGCCTCAAAAAATGACCCGGCTGGACGTGATGCGCGACGTCTTTGGTGTGTGGCCCAGCCTCGAGAACGAGGATTTTCAAAGACTGATCGGCTCTAGATAGACGCCCAGCAACGATGCATGCCGTGGTTCCACCTGGCGCCAAGTGAGTACAGCGAAGAAAAACGAATCGATCGGTGCGTACCTCCAACAAAAATGATATCGTACTCTTTCTGGGATTCTGTTGGGGCAGCCATCAGTGAGAAAGGAAACGGGAAACGGGAAGGTGATATTTTTCAGATAGGCTTTATTATAGAACGTACTAGAAGTTCTCAGGTGTGTTACAGTTAGTATGACAGGAGAAGCTTGTCTACTTTTCGGTCTACATTTCAGGCGACCAAACCACGCACGCGGTCCTACCCTTCAAAATCCGATTGTTATCTACAATCACCTCATCTATACGCATATTGTGTGAATACGCGACCTTTTTGATTGCTTTAAATCCTTACGCACCAAGCAGAGCACGGCCAGCCTTTTCGATCTTACATATCACAAGTAATTTATTAAATCAAAACTGAAATATATATACTATTTGGACTTTCTGTGAATGGAGCCCGTTCAATATAGTACAATGTTCCTCCAAAAGCTACAATTGACGCAATATCCTGAAAGGCTGAAACAGATGTGTGGGTTCATCACTCCTCGATTGCCAACGGGAAATTTAGGATATCTTTAGGATCGTACTTCCGCTTGAGAGCTTCCAGTTGAGGATAATTTCCGCCGTAGTAGAGATTTTGCCCTGTAACGTATAATCAAATTGATCATTGATGGGTATAGCCACACATCTAGTAAGCGGTCAGAAACTCACAGTTGTTCAATCTGTCATCGATGTAGTTCGCATAGGCGCTATTTTAACCCTCGGTTATTATGAAACTAATAGCATAAGGTCGAATGACGTACCCATAGCCCCAACCTGATGGGCTGTTGTTTACTAAACTATTGACCATACCTATTGATTAGCAGATTGTCAGTGCGGGGTAATATGCAAATGTGGCAAGTGAAACATACCATCTAGCAGAGTGAATCCTGCAGCAGGGAATGGAGGGACGCCTCCAGGTGCCGAAGTATAGAATTGAATTGTAAATATGGAGTCGCGGTTGAAGAACGCCGTCGCGTTTCTCGGAACGTTGTTGATCGCTGAGTTGGTTCCTCCATAGAGCTCAACTTCTACAAACCAATCCTGTACATACATAATATGACGCAGTGAGCCGCAAAGCATACTTTTAGAAATAAAAAGGAGATCATACCGTGCTCGTTCCAAAGCCCTGATTGGCGAGATACGTCATAAATGCTGTTCCAGCAGCGGCGGAGATTGGGGACGCGGTGGGCGTCATCAGAGATTTGGCATAAAATGTGTCAGTTGAATCGGGAATTCCTGTTGTGTTCAACCTCCCAAGCCCTCCGAGGTACTGCACGCTGTTGATGTAAGTCCCCACCGTCAGCTTCTTGGTCTGCGGCGTGGGTACCATCGCGAGGAACGGTGCGATCACGGCGGCATACTGATCCGCTGGCGCATACCATCCTCCGGTGAGGCCGAAGTTAACGCGGCCTTTCGCGGATCCTGCGCCGAGGACAAGTTCCCCGGCAAATTCCTGCGGAAGGCCAGGTTCCTGAACAAATGTTTGGAATGCGGCCAGAGCAGATGCGGCTGCTGATGCGGTGAGATCCTACGTATACTCGAAGATTGTCGTTGAGCTAGGAGCGGCAAAAGTATTCGCATGAATGGCCGTAACGACTCCAAGAGAACTTGACGCGCCGCGCAGACCCTGAAAATCAAAAATTGATGCCTTAGATCAAAGGCGTAGATCGATCGCATAAATGGGCGCTTACAAAGAATAAATCAGTGTTGCTGGTCCCGGATGCTGTAACAATGGTTCCGTTGGCGAGCACAACGTCAAGTGCGACGATTGTATCCAGAGTCAAGCCCCATTTCCTTGAGGTAAATCCATAGCCACCATGTCCTGGACGCAGAAATGTTCTGGTGAACAAAATGATACGAGAGAACACGATGAATCCCATTACCTGAATGTCCCCCGATTCCAACATACGGACATGTACCATGAGGCATCGCTCGTCCGTTATTATTGAGGGCTAGGGCTACGTCACCAAGTCGATTACCTGGGCCAATGATTGCAACATGTGTGCTGGGGTCTACTGAGACAGTGTTGAAGTTGCTCATGTCCACAACAAATGAGCCATTCTTCCCCCCTAGTCCGTTGGCTATATAGCTATGGGCTCCGCTGCGAGCGACTACTTGGTGGTTATACTTCACGCCTAATTTGATCGCGCTCGAGACATCTTGAGCAGTGGTTGGAAAGAATATGGCTGAGGGCTGGAAGGTGAACCGCCGATTGACTCCACGATGAGCAGGTGAGCTAAGGTAAAAGTTGCACTGTGATGTAACTCACAGGCAGAACTTGCGCTCGAATAACCCGAATTTCCAGGAACCAACACGGTGAAGTTCAGGCTTGATAAATCAGATGTCAAGTCTGCGGTAACAAGGGTTAAGCAAGAGGAGAGCAATAGCAGTCCGCATACTGAAATATTGCGGAAAGTGGGAGCCATGGCTAAGATGTATTTTCTTTTGAGCTGCATATCACCTTTTTATGCCCGAAGGTCGCTGTACAACCAAGATTCAGTACAGCTGCTAATGGAACTAGCTGACACGTATGGTATTAATCATTAAGTAAACGGTACATTCTCCGGCAGAAATGGACATACACGGCGAAACACACCGATCCAAGCATTCATTTCACATTGGTACATAGCGTTGTTTACATGACTGTGCTTTGTCAGAGCATAGTCACTGCTTATTACACAATCTTCAAAACACTACCTGTTACTTTGAATGAGCTATGCTGTGGACTTGAACGAATAAATAAATGGACGGTTATCCTATATATATGTGGAAACGCTGTGCATAGGTGAAAGGTACCGGCGAGGATTGTCGCTCTCTGATCAAGTAGTAGATCTAACATCAGCTCCTCTTTATTTCCCCGAATTGCGGCGATAGCGTACATATCTCTAAGTATGAGGGTCAGATCAAAGGCTTTCTGAGGCCGCGAATTTATTTCAATTGATACACATCGAGCCGGTGATATTATAGTCAAGGTTGTTTCTACACATTCTCACGCCACATTGTGCTGGAAGATCCGAACAAGCTTGGAATACTCTTTCGAATTTTCATCCGTTCAGCGCTGCTTTACATACTTGGAGGCCAGAATGCGGAGATATCTGTATAAATGGGGAGGTGGAATCCGGAAATGCAAATTCTACCCTCCCGACGTTACCGGAAACGCTAACTCTGCGTGGCTGTGAATGCAGAAGCATCCTCCGTCATCTTTGGGGCCCCTGTACAATCCATGTCTCTATACTAAGGAGTCAGTGGTTTTAATAACGAATCAATGTGCAAGCCAGACGATATGTAATCATTATTATGAAAGAGGAGATGACACTTACGAGTATGACATCTTGACTTTTTCCACGCTGCTGACGTTCAATCTGGGGTATTTTCAACAGGCAAAGATTCTGAATTGTAGGAATGATGTAGGGTCGTGAGAGAAACAAAATATGGTCAGATACATTGTCGTCCGTGCGCTTTCGAATTCGGTCTGTCTTGGCGCATTGGCCGCGTCGAGGCACCGCGATGCTGCCGTCGTTTCGTCCCCGCTATTCCTCGCAACAGCCTTCATCGACAGTTCTGAAATAGCTCACGACGACCGCTTTCAGTGTACGTGTCCCAATTACAGCGCTTTCAGAGTGTAATGAGAATGTGCGATTTTTTTAAAGAGCCGAACGTACGTCGTTTCTATTTTAGGAATTGCCCCAACTTCGTCCTTCACGCTAACTCCGGACTGTAATCCTGTTGTGAAAAAGATGTATGGATATAAAATGGTATATTCTGATATACAATCCCATAATTACACAGTATATACGCGCTGAGAGTGAAAATAAGGCAGAAAGGGCCATGTTCTGGGTGATTCCAAAAATGGAAACGACGTACGTTCTGCCCCATGAAAAAGTTGGCACATTCCCATTATACTCTGAAAGCGCTGTAAATTAGCTGAACGAGACAAGAAATACTTCGTATATCCCTGTGCTTCCTCGTCGTACGGCGGGCCGCGTCGGCCTACACAAGGTATAGTACGCATCGCGCCAACATTTGATTCGCGCGCTAACATGAGTTCTTCTCAAGCGTCGGGTGGATGGGGCACAGCGGGGATGCCTCCAATTCGCAGCAGTTGAGCCCTCTCGCCTCCTGGCACCGCGCTCGACGTGCGCAGCCAGACGCGACCGGCGTAATCTCTCCACGTAGACGCCGTCTAAACCCGCGATGTGCACACGCCATACGTTGGGGGAAACTTATATGCGTTTGGACGTGTCAACAATAGTACATTCATCGGTATATGGTGGGCAGGAAACAGTTGCATCGGTGAAATTTACATGAAATGCAGTCCGTTCGCGTTATGTTTCAACCCGGCTGACCAGTTGTGAGTCCACGTCGAGAGATGCTGAGGTAAAATGCAGTCGCTCATTTTCCAAGCGCCCCGGAGGGGATGTTGAACCCGTCAACAGGAACGCTGTAGCCCTCATTTACATAGCGCTTGGTTAGATTGTTGTAGCCGCTCCACGGACAGTCCCAGTAGATTTCCGCGAGCTTCTCCTTACTGTCGTCGAAGTGAGTCTCGAAGGAGCCCTCGGTGCCATAAGGAGAATTCTCGCGTCCGTAATGACCCCATTCATACTCGTCCTTGCTGGAGATTTCCTCGCCCTGCGCACTCTGGGCTTCGTTACTTGGGCTGTGTGAATAGCGAAATACACGTCAGGATTGGAGCGCGTACATACTACAGGCAGACAGCGTTTATACTCACTGATATCAATGACTTCAAGATCACTGCTGAATCTGCTCCATCCAATCAGTTTGACATAAACTGACCCCCATTTTTCTCTATTTTCATACTATGGAAACTTTTTCAAAATAAATTGGGAGCAACTATGTAAACAGTGCTCGATATGTTGGTGAACGTTAGGAATTTGCCGGTACTTATTGCTGTTTGCATAATAGTTGGCGAAGCCGCGTTTTCGGTCGGAAACCAAAATTTTTGATCGCGCTCTGAAAATACTTTTTTGTATGGCTCGTAGCACACTCATTTCTTACTAGAATTGAATAAATTTGATACCATTGGAATCGCAAAAAGCGCAGCTATGCGCTCGTGAAAAAATCGTAGAAGAATTCAAAGATTTCAAAAACCAGCCACATACGGGTAGCCCCGGAATAACAGGATACGCTCGGATTTGCACCGTTGAACCTCTGAATCACATTTTCCACCATGGGTAAGGGCCGCGGCAAGAGAGCACCACCCAAATTAGCCAGAGTGGAGGAGGGTACACCAGATGAGTTACCTCTAGAGCATGACTCTGCACCGCAGACTTTGATTTCGAAGCCAACAATCCCTAAACTCAAGATACACCTAGCACCTAGGGCTATACAAACAACAGACACCACAGCTGAGTCTTCGAGAGCACCAGATGAAGATAATGATTCTCCAATTACTCCTCCCCCTCCTCTCCGGCTCAGCAAGTCACAGATAAATGCAGCTGTTGCACAACTTCTCAGTGTTCAAGAAGCACCACGTCCCACAACGCGCACTCGAGCGAAGTCAGCTATTTTTGATGTTCCACTTGACGACACCGATTCTGAGGCGGCTGCGAGCTCAACTTCCTCGAGCAAACGGAAAAGGGCTCCATCGGATGCCTCCTCTTTGGCAGGAGGACCAATTATCAGCACTTTGGGTCACAGTGATGAAGCTCAGGGAAGTACAGGTGACGAAGATGAAGTGGAGGTCGACGAGTTAGAGGACAATGACAGTGCAGACAACAATGAAAGCTCAGAGGAAGAAGGTGAGTCTAGTACTGTTGATTTCCGGAGACAGCAAGATTCACCCATGGAAATTCTGGCAGCCCTCATCCCACTCAATATACCTTTTTCTGTTCCCTGTGACGGTGCCAATTCCACCTTGACTGTCCAAGACACAACTACCTACAAGGATTTGATGTCCGAGCTGGCAGACATACTGTCTGTTGCCCCAAAGGATGTCAAAGTCGCCTACAGATTCAGCACGGAGCCCAGGAATGCACCGTGGTCCCATCTCAAAACCACACGGGACCTCGATCATCTTCTCGAGAACGCGCGGAAGGCAATAGAGAATCCCAAGAAGGGCAAGACCTCACGTACATTTGCAGTTGAGCTCAAAGATGTCACACCGCCAGATAGTCGCGACATGAAGGGAAAGAAGGGGAAAGACAAAGATAGAAAGAACAAGAAGAAAAAGGCAAGTCATCGTTCCCAACTCCCAGCTTTGCCCGCGAGATGATGCTTACCTGACATGACAGCGGTCTCACGAGAAGTCCGACTCCGATAGCGACGATGAACTTGATGCCGCAAAGATTTCCGAGAAGAAGAAGAGTGCAACACAGTGGGTTCAAACTCTGATGGACGACAATGCCTGTACTGAACATGTTGGGAAATCCTGTCTCAAATTTGCCACACATCATCATCAGTTGACGAAGCAGGAGATAGGGAGCTGGGCTATATTTATGGTACGTTGATCTATCCTTGGTTTATTCACACATCCGACAACTAATAATCACACAGACTCACGGCTGGACGTCGACTACGGTTCCACCCAGAAATCTCAAGATTGGTGATGCACCAAAGCCCGAATTGACAAAGTCTAAAGGTCCCAAAGATACATCTGCAGCTGCACCTAGCGCAACTGTGCTACCCAGTGCTAGCGCTCAGCATCCATTCATGCCCCTGCCACCAGGCTATCCAGCCATGTATACCAGTCACCCTCCCTACATGTACCCACCCCCAATGCCGCCATTCATGCCAAATTACCACGCAGGCCACTACCCCGGCGGGAATATGGCAGGATCTTCATCTAGCTATGGGCAGAGCCGGCACCGAGGCTTTGGTGGGCATGGTTATCATGACGATATACCCAGTTCGGATCCCCCAGAGGAGGTTGAAGATGTTACCCTTTTCCCTCGTGTCTCACAATGGCTTGTGAGCCTTGATGATGGACCTCGAGGTGCTGATGATCACAATTTTTCACACTTCGTTGGGCTGTTCGAGCAATTGAAATACACACACATCTGTGACATTGCAGATAACCTCACTGCTGACATTCTTTTGACAAGGTGTGAGGAGATGGCTGACGGAACTGCGCAGAGGATCATATCATATGCCAAGGCTGACACAAAGCGCATTCGCCAACGTGAAAGGAATGGAGGCAGGAAAGGAAGATATTACTAGTATTATTGAATTGAATACTTACTACCTAATCAATGGAATACCCAGAATACTTGAACCACCCCTCCGCATCTGACTCTGTCACTGAGTAGACCGCATCGCAAAGTAGACAATAAACATCACTGTCATCCTTTTCGAGCATAGCCTCACGCATAATACCACCATGACGAGAGATATATGACTTGATAGCTGAAAATGCAAGTTCAATAGGGTTGTAATCAGGTGAATATGGCGGTAAAAATTCATAGCGCATTCCTCGTGATGTAATCATATCAAGAATGAAAGGATCCTTGTGAATTCTACAATTGTCCATTATAATAACTGAATTTGGGAGAGGAAAAGGACTCATCTGGTCAAGTAGACCATTGATAAAGTGGGCGAAGAGACGTGTGTTGTACGACCCTTCAACTATGTCAAGTGCAATAATCCCATCAAGAGATAGAGCAGGAAGCATAGAATATCTATTGAAAGTTCAACAAAACAGCATTTAGCTCTAAGAAGACCAAATCTCACCTCCTACCGCGGACAAAAAAGGCCTTGCGAACAGCACGTCGGCCTCCAATTGCCCATGCATATCCACGATACGTTGTGCGTCGATCAGCAGCACTTTCGTCCACAAAAACAAGTTGATTGGTCTCATAAGAGGTTGCAATCTTGAGAATGTACTGTGCACGTTTGCGAGCGCTACGCTCTATAGCATTTCGTGTAAGCTACAACTCAATAAATGATTAGTCCAGCCAGCAGTGTCGGTAAGGATGAAATACCTTTTTCATCCGGTATCCACCCCGCTTCAGAGTCCTCCATATTGTTGGTATTGAGATAAGGCTGGACACGAGTTGACCTGCGGATCACCTGGATCCGTACCTGCGGGTCACGTGGGTGCCAAAACTGACACCTGGATT
>JAEKIV010000759.1:0-14337 GCA_016801325.1 Hypholoma fasciculare
AGGCGAAAAGAGCGCGGGAACGATGCACGTGACTTATTGGACTTCGTCGAATTTCGCAAGCGACGCTGGTGCGTGCTCATCAACACCCAGTCGACGCGCATCACGCGCTCTGAAGCTAGGCGGCAAGCAGCTCTGACTGATACCATTCCTCAACCAATGCCCTCTTCTGCCGCTTCTCTCGCACCTCAGGTTGTGGCTGTTGGTCAACCACCTCAAGTTGCTGCTACTTCTCAGCCACCTCAGGTTACTGCTCCTTCTCATCTACCTCAGGTCGCTGCTACTTCTCAACCGCCTCAGGCCGCTACTACTTCTCAACCATTGCCACCCACACTGTTTACCTTTTCCTCTGCTGCCATTGCGGATGCTCCGATGCCGAAATCCGTGAAGAAGCCGAAGAAACCGGTTGTGAAGGCTAAGGCGGAGATTTATCGCTATCTTCCCAGAGAAATGCCTCAGGACATGGGTGGCCTACAGGTGCGCAATATAGCTTCCCGCCAGTCACAGTGCTAAATGTGTCCAATAGAATGCCATGGCCTTACACTTACGCATCATGTGGGGCTTGTTGGACGCAAATCAAGTGCCACAAAATCCACTCGATATCGTTGTCAACGAGTTCAATATGCGATTCTCCAATGAAACGCAGCTGTACACCTCCCAATCCTCGGGTCGTGAGCTCATCCCCCGCCATCTTGTTCAAATCGGAACGGCTATGTCAGCAGTACAGCATGGTCGCATTGCGAATCAAGCTCGACTTGTTGAAGAGCATATGCTCGAATATATTCAAGCCTGCCTCGCAAAGTTAGGCCTTGTTTATTGGTGTCCAGATCTACGAATCTCCGCCTATTCGTTGTACAATGCTGCCCATCGAATTGTGGCCCTTGATACCTTTCGGCAAGCCCTTATTTCTCACACCTACCTCCACTTAAGCCCAAATATTGCCTACGCTACGAGCACTCCGGTCTTGATTCGACTCTTCGACCACTTTGTTTTTCACTACATGAAGTCACGCTACCTGAAGGAAGGTCGGCATCCTGGCACAGTCGCACGAAGTCTTCAGAACAACCCGCAATATGTGGCCCGTATACGGGTATGTTTTATTCACAAAGTCTGGACATCCTCTTATATAATGAATATAGCTGGCCGAGTCTCGTATGAACTTCCTCGTCGAGAATAATTACCCCCAACGTTATCGAGATCTTATAAAGCCGAAAGCTACGTCTGATGACGAATACGACCCTAGAAGAAAAGTTTGGATCATCAAACGTCGACCAGAGCGCTCCGACAAGGCAAACACATTTGTTCAAATTTTGGATCGCAAACGGAAGCAGGCCGCCCAGCAAGAGAATCCTCGGAAGTGGAGAGAACGGGTTCGCGTCGAAGCTGATCTAGGCGAAGAGGCAGATTCCCAGTTTCAGAGTTTGCCGGAGGGCATGCCTGTGGACTACTTTAACCCTCATTTTTTCAATCAACTCCAACCTAGAACCCGCAATCGTGCTGCGATTCGACAGGTGGCCTTCTTGCCGAACATAAATCGGTCGCTGACGTGGAATGCCGCAGAACGGGCCAGCGATCTCGCTTTCAACAAGAAGTATGGCGACGCTGTTTTTCAGCAGTACAAGATGGTCTCCGATGCCGAAATGCACTAATACGATGGGTCAGATGCAGACAACGAGTGGATGGCAGACGAGGATGACACAGAGATGAGTCAGACGCCTACACGTGCCAACACTATTGATGCCGAAGTTATCAATATATCCAGGAATGCCCTATCTGCCCACCTCTCAGCAACGGCATCCGACTTCACTTTCTCAAGCTCGAACGACGACCTCTCTCAGAGCACCGTAGAGTTTTCTGGCCATTTCTCAGGCTCCGAGTCGGTTCTCTCCGCAGGCCATTTCTCAAACAGCACACTGTCTGCCACTAATTCATCGCAGGCGCTCTAGTTGCTGCCAAGTCACTGCTTCAAGTTGTCATCCGTATTCTGTTTTGTCTTCACCCACTCTCGACCGGACTCTGATTGATCTATACCCATTTATCATTCTGTACTCTCCGTCTTGCATTCAACTCTCGACTGAACTCCGAAAGACCTATACCCTATTTATTGTTTCCGTATTCTACGACTTGCCTTCAACTCACTCTTGACGAGACCCTATGTGCCCTGTTTATTATTTCCTTGCTCATATACCCATATGTACATACTTGAAGTGTTATACCCAGGGCATGCGAAATTATTTATTCTTTACTATTCACTGTTCTTGCGATCAATGGAGGCCTTTCGTGCTCTTGCTACAATATGCCACGGTGGTGCTGGTGTAATTAGCCGCTTAGTGGCACAAATAGCACTGCGTGTAATTTGTTTTGTTTTTCCTGTGAACTATCTAGAGGGATCGCGCCATAAGACTCTCCGGTATCTCAAAGTCTGCGGGGCTCCAGGTCGAGCCCGTGGGTGAGTGTCGCCCAGGATCTTGTAACAATCTTGTCGAAGTTAAATTTGCACATGATAAGAGCGCGCTCAGGCTCGGCACTGTACATTGTCGCACAAAGAGGCTGCGTCATACCGCAGCTTCTTTTTTCTAGTCAGAGGAATACTAACACTTTTACAAACCTGCCACATGACAAGAACGAGAAATGGCACCGGCTGACCTTCACCGTCTGGGAAATCAATGGAATGGCCTATTTGGATCGAACGAGAATAATCTGCTCATATGTGCCCTTTGTCATTGAAAAAGAATGTTATATTGATTATATTCATCGAAGACCTACGACTTGAAGCATGTACGAAAACAACACTTACCCACCTCCGTCCGCAACAGCCCTCAATCCAGCAGCGACTGAAATGGAAAAATCCGCTGGAATAACCCCAATTAAATCCGTATGAACGCTGGACGTAGATGATACTGTCCTCGTCACCGTCTGTAATGAAAACAAAAACCTCATCGAAGAACAGGTGCGTCTGCAACATCCCTATCGTGATGTGAGGAGAGCAGACAAACATAGTCTAATAACTTGAATGGTTATAGGACACCGCAGAGTTTGCAACAAATCTGGTAGAAAAACAGCGACTAATCGAGCTTGGGTACTGTCATGTCCAGCTCCTTCAGGAAGAAAGGGATGCAGCTAGAGCTGAGTTAGAGAAGCTTCGCAGCGCCGCAAGAATGGAGCTGGAGGCCGCTCGCGAGGCTGCTAAAATCGAGCTGCAGGCTGTTCAAGAGGCGGCGAGAGTTTCACTTAAAAACCAAGAGGATGCGGCCCGTCTCGAACTGGAAAGTGTCCGAAATAGGTCTAAAAGACTACTTCAAGGTGTTTGGAACGTAAGAAGCGTCTGATTTGAAGTGTTTCCCTACTATATTACATTAAAATCATTGACAAGTGACTTTGACAGGAAATGAAACAACTACAGACTAAGATTGCATACTATGAACAACGCAAGCGTGGGGACTGAAATGTAGAATGCATTGTCAGATATATAACTTTGTCGGAGAAGTGATTTTGTTTAAGTTCTCAGCGGGATTATCCACTGATGCCATTATGTACAGCGTGTACTCTAATCGATATGTCATGCGATCTGGAAAAATCTATAAAGTTAGAATCGAATGGAGTGAGGGGCATAATTTTTTTCTCAATGACTGGACCAAAAAAAACAACAATGATTTTACTAAAGTATAAGCTACCATCTAGGATAGCCTGAGTTACGTATTGGTCGTAGTGTCGAATGGAGCGGTTTTGTATTCTGGTATAAATTTGAACGGCTAGGCAAGGCTTAATTGCGAAATGGGTAGTATGCACAAGCACCAGATATGGGAATGAAAAGGGAGATGATCTTATAAGAGGCTGGCATGATTAGAGTAGCACGAAGCGAACACAGACTGTCAGATTTATTACTGCTGTAACAATCTACCTACACCTTTCAACCCGAAGCCAACATGCTATGGAATCTGCTAAAGACTGTTCAACGAATTTTATTATTTACAGGTGGCAGGGGAGAAGAGAGCGATGTTCTTTTATTCGTTCATTCTGCATATGCTACTCATGAATGGGCCGCCGCATCTACAGTGAGTTCAACTCAAGATTAAATCTACATATGATCGCTCACTAGAGAGTTTTCGGGAGAATTCTAGGAAACTCCTGTATTGTCCTTCAATTTAGGCGATACACGCGGTGATGACATGGCGTTGAATATGGTAGCCGCCCTAAATGATAAAGACGCACTAATCGACCTGGGTCTTTATCATGTGAAGCAACTTAGGGCAGAGCGTGACTTGGCTAGGTTACAGCTCAAAGCCCTCCAAAACGTGAGGATTTGTACTCAAGTATTGATAATTCTGACCATTCTTGAATTATGTAGAAGTTCTCCAGGACTCAGGCTCTGATCAAAAAAATCCATCGAGCCATAGCAATCAGTTATGCCTTGGCAGCCGAACCAGTGGACGAGGTGTGAGGGAGCAGGAGCGGAGAATCTATTTTTATTTGTCGATAGATCTTGCAACCCATACTCACAAATACGTCAATATAACAATCTACTCTAAGCTGTCAAAGCTAACTTTAGAGGTTTCACATGCGTAGCGTTTTCAAGTGGCACACACAAAGATGATGAATCGGTAACGAGATTTGCTTGTGAAATGCTGGTCACCTTTCATCCGAGAAACCCAGGGTCATTAGAGTAGACCTTAAGAAGCAGATAGATATCTCTGTCGAACTACCAAATTGAATCTCCCAACCATATCAAATATCAATGTCGAAACCTCATTCTACTACTACGGGCAAGGGAAAGAATCGCGCAGCCGAATCAGACGCTACTGGGGGGATTCAGTGTGAGTCGCTAAACTAGATAATTAATCTGATCAAGTCATGGATGACTTGCCTGTCCTCTATAGCCCTTCAACCGCGCCACATCTACACTGATGGCAGTATCCCCGGCCCCAATGCCAATGTCACTCGGGAGCCAGGTGTCGGCTTGAGCGACAATTTCATTCGGGCCCCGTCAGCGGAGGATTGTCCAGCTGTCTCTTCAGCTCAGAATTTGCCCGCCGCCTCAATGGACTTGAATGGAATTCCAGCAGTCGACGACTTGGAGCTATTTCCTACGCGTTACATCAAACAATCTCAGAGTGGCCATAACAAAGTGGCATACGTGGTGTTCAACGGCATGTCACCAGGCATATTTTATAACTGGTAAGTAAATATGTTCTCACTGCTATCTGAACTCACCTGAGAGCTCAGGAACTCCTGCGAGTCGTCCATGGCGGGCATGCCCGACTTTGCAAAAATATATGCAGGTTTTCAAACCTATGAAAACGCTCACGCAGCCTGGGAAAGTTACGCCTTGTATGGGACACTCCCTCTTAACCTGACTGCGATAACACCAGAGATGACGGCCATAGCCAACAAGTTGCAACACGACATGATTAGTTTAAGGGCTGCTCAGGCAGCTGCGGTCGAACGCCTCCCAGCGCCTTCTCCAGCTTTGACCGGCCGCCACCCTGGACCGGCCCGGCCCCCGGCCAGTATACCTCGACAAGTAAACCAAAGCATGCCATCTTCATCACCTTCACCAGGTCCATCTCAGAAGCCCGGAGTTCGCAAGTCCAGGGGGACATCTCAGACGCAGTCTAAGCCACCAAACCCAGGATCGGCCTCATGGAGTCTTCAGCACACAGTAAGCGTTCCTCCTGGATACTGGGTCGTATTTGTGGGGTTTGCACCCGGGGTGTTCCCAGATCGGTATGGCGTGTAATACTTTGTTGATTTTTCATCATATACAAACTGATCGATTTCAGAGCTAGTGCTGAAGCCGAGGGAAATGACCTTTCCAATAACGAGTATGCCATTGTACCAACCTACAGTTCTGCCACCGAGATGTTCACGGAGAATTTCATGAAGCGCCGTGTTCGCTACATACCGAGACGGTCAGGAACTCCTTAATGATACATAGGTCTTTCAGTTATGTTTTCGAAGCTATTATTGAGCTATTGCTGTAATTATAAATACTTTTCTCCCTGCATTTGGTTGGTGGTAGCTTATCAAGATTTCAGCCTAATGTTTGCTGACAGAATGAAAGTGAATTGAAATATCAGGCGACCGTTTAGTAACAGGCATATGATGTCTATGTATGGTCTGGCTGTGGTATTCTGGCATGTACAGTTTGGGTATTGTTCATTCTAATGTATCTCCACCGATGCCGTTAATGCCAACATCATGAAAGCTACCCTAAAATTTACCGTCTCACCGTGTCCTCTGCCCCATGACTATGGTTTGGGTTTAAATAGAAAATGTGAAATTCTATTGTTCTTAATACATATAAATCAAAGGACGAGCTGTAATGTTGCGCACAAAGGAACCTCCCATGTCGCGTCAAAGTACCTCGAACCTCACCCATAGCGAGAAAATCATGAGTGTACACTGTGTACTTGATGTGAATACTTGCTTTTGAGGTTGATCCGACAGACCTTTTTTCAGGCAGCAGCTTGTCTTCAATTCTTTGTGAACAACACACATCTTGAGCAATAAAAGGATTTAAATGACATCGCTGCATCGGACAACGATACCAATGTAGATGGCCAGGACAGCCGTTTGAAGTACAAGATGGGGATGCGAGATAGAATCAAAAAGTTTCTTCGAACATATGATAGTGGAAGGTAGTGGGAGTATCAAGCGGATCCACGAAAACATCTTGACCCTGAAAGCATTACCTACCCTTCTCACTACGTCCGTATGGCCGCACAGTTGACCTACTCATAAGGCATGCTTTGAGATATATAAAGCCATCCAGCTAGACCGCACAGCTACTGCTAGTAAGATTAGATATTTTACATTTACAGCGGCAAGAACTACTTACTTTGTAAGATATATCTCCTAATAGAAAGTATCGCAACTGCCTCATACCCGAAGTGCCTCAGAGAATTGTTCAGTGTACATGTGCAGCAGATAGGCAAAGTTGCGGGTACCGGCATCCCGTCAAAGTCGCCGCTGACGTGAGTGCGCAAG
The DNA here is from genome assembly GCA_016801325.1 of Hypholoma fasciculare. Classification (NCBI taxonomy): domain Eukaryota; kingdom Fungi; phylum Basidiomycota; class Agaricomycetes; order Agaricales; family Strophariaceae; genus Hypholoma; species Hypholoma fasciculare. Next base: position 6,985 of record JAEKIV010000759.1, read on the forward strand.
AGAGTTTCCCTGCAATTTGGCGCCCTAGACAATGGCCTGCGGGTGTTCCGGAACCTCAAAGTTGCGAGCGGCGCATCCCGTCGACGTAGCTAAGCTGACTTCGCTAACTTTGAAACCGCATACATTAAGAACTCGCTCGGCACTAAACACTGAACACATGAGCAACTCAAAGATTCTTTATATAATGACAGACACAGAAAATAGAGACGGCTGACCTTCCGACAGCGAACCGACTCAAACAACTTGCTTGGATCAACTGAAATATTTTTGCTCCATATGGACGCGATCCAAAAGGTCAGATTGATTATCTTGTCTGACCAGTAACAAGGGACACCAGCCCCAACGATCAATTCTCAACTGCCGTCTCAAGTGAATGCTGGAAATGCTGATGAGCAACATGGTTTATGACACTAAAAAAGAATACCTTTCGATGTAGCCGCCATTCTTACTGAAAAGGAAAACCTCACAGCTCTTCGAAACAAACATTGGCGGCTCCTTAAGGAAGAAAGAGGTGCAGAGCTGGATTAGAGACCGTCCACAAGGATGCCAGAGTTGAACTCGAGAGTGTTTGCGGGGTGAGAAAATCGAGTTAGGCACTGTTCAGGATACTGCGAGAGCCAAATCGGAGGCTGTCCGTGGTGCGGTCAGAGCAGAACTTGGAGAGCATCAAAACGCAGCGGAAGCTCGGAATTTCCCAGAAGGCACAGAATAATGGCTAAAGCAATTTACAATGTGAGGTTTCCGATTGAGAGTGTTTCTTGGGTGCATTGGTCTGATTTTATTGACGATTGACCGTTTGCAGGAGATGCTACGACTGAAGAATGTGGAAGAAAATTAAGACGACAGATAAGTAATAAATCAACGAGAGTCCAAGAATTTTTTCATTGTCTTACTCGTACCAAAACATAATAAAAATGTCCACTATGTCGTCCAATGCTACAGTGTATCCGCGCACCCACATTTCTTATGGCTTACGAGCTTAACTCGCCTGCATACATAGACGATACCATTATACCACGACGGATTTGCCGTCATGAGATGATCGCCATCGCCAAGCGTCCTGTAAACTGTGTCAGCTCACGCCACCCTGAAGGCTCATTGTTTACGCACAGGCCTGATTCATGTTTGCTGGAAGCGTTGCTGAGAAAGCTCAGTGCTCATAGCCATCAGGCGGACGCGGGGTAGGTAACGCGCGTCTACGTGCTGTCCAGCGCATGCTAGCAGAAGCAGTCAGCGATTGACTGACTAATACGACTAGGTACGTACCCCCTCAATTCCGGTGCTGCTCACTGCGTGTGCGCTCGCCGCGGGCTCCGGAAAGCGGGAGAGCGTGCCCGTCACCGCTCCTGCCGCAGCGGAAGTCAGGCGCGGGAGGGTACGTTCACGCCTACTAGGCTTTGTGACTTTGGAAGAGCAGAGGGAAGGAACAGCGCCGCGGCGCCAGGTAGCAAAGGGGGAAGGCCGTGCAGGTCGTCCACGCGCTTGTAAGAATTTCGTGCTGAGCGCCTGCACAATACTCCGCAGTCTATGCCAAGTCTGTGATCACTTGGTCGAGCAACAGACTCTGTGAGATTTTCAACCAGGCCTGAAGTGGATATATACACATACCTTGGTCACTCAACACAGTCAGTTCATGCTCTTGAACATTGCGTGAACGTGCAATTTGATGGTAATGACTCTTCTGTTCTGCAGGTTTTCACCCAGACGCTATATAGGGAACAATCGGAGCTGGTCGCTCGGAATTCACGTGATGGTTATGGGTAACACCTGACTAAGATGTCACTTCCAGGTTCTGGCAAAGCGAGTTCGATCCTCGAAGTATGCAGAGCGCGATATTTGAGCAGTTATTCATCAAAGAAAATTTAACTGCATAAAGAACACGAATAGCACTTTTAGAAATACAAGCGTAATGTGAAAATAGAATGATAAAACAATGTAAGTCAACGCGCAATAGAAAATATGGCAGCTGTATGCCTCAAACGGCACATTCCCTATCTGCAAGGCTGATCTTAGCTGTTTCCCAGGATTTGGAGCCCTTGGCCTTCTCCAGAATCAGAACAGTAACAGTGTTGCCACTACTGTCCTCAGGTGGTGCTGCCATAGATGTGACTTCAAGCGGTATGTCCTCCTGACGATAATTATTGGCGGAGTATTGAATGTTGCGAACATTCAAAATGCCCCGTGTCGACGAAAATCTTGCCGATAAAATGCCAATGATAGATGCCATGTTGGATAATAGAGCTGAAACCGCCGCCTAAGAAATGGTCAGATCGAACACATGGCTCTAGCATCCACCGGTCTACATACCACAGCATTTACCAAGATAAATAGGAGCATATATCGATTCTCTTTCATGGCCCTGTACGATGCCCAGATTGCGATGTCAACGATAAAAATGGTCACATTGCATATGACCGCAGTTTTGACAATCCAAACCCTAGCGGGATGTCTTTTCAGCAACCTGTGCATATAAACGTATACACTGAGACCAAGAATAGCAGCATCAGTGACAGCGTTGCCTGTTCTTCTCAATCAATTGTTCGCGAGGTGAGAATAAAGAATTGATGCTTACTGATCAGAGCGCTTAGTACTAATTCCATTGCAACATTGCAATAGCATGGCGTGTTATCTGGGCAGACTGTGTCGACTTTGCAGAAGAGGAGTACCACAGGAATGTAGGCAACACCAACACCAAGTAGAGTGGTCGATAGACAAAAGAACGAAACCACAACCTTTCGCCAATGCCAATAGCTGCCATACAGGACGCGACACATGGTCATTACAGAACAGGCCTTCAATACCCTGTTCAGATTAGGACATATTCTAATCGTATTCGCGAGTAAACCCACCAGATCACAAAGAAGCCACTACCTAGGACCAAGCGGTATTCCAACGGCGCGGTGCTGGGTGCCTTTAGTACTGCTGAAAAAAATTAACCAAATACATAGTGAAGAGAATAAATGTAGGACTAACCGGTCCCCAGGAGGACACCGACATTGAAAAGAGTACCAAGTCCTGCCGCGATAGCAAACACGTCGTCAAACCAAAGGGAGTTGCGCGATATACGATTAGTTATTTGAAAGGTGGTAGGCACAAGGGCTACCAGGTGGGAGATAATGAGAACGACAAGGCGAGCTGGCAAAATTTCAGTTCGCCCTGGCCATTACGGATAGATTGGTGATTACTGACCAATAACGATGGTCATTACGACGGTTTGCAAGAGCCCAGTTGAGCGGGAGGGACAGATTTCTGGTGAGAGGGTGATTTAGGCAGTGAAAAAATGGGTGAGTCTAACAATTTCAACCCAAATGCCGGCAGAGCGTGAGATATGTATTTACACGACATTGGGTTCGGTTTGAACCGGAAGTCGATGGAATACCGATAGAAGCTTACCTAGTTACACATAGTATGCGAGAACATTGTTTCATATGCAGACACTGACGAGAATCCACACTTTTAACCTATATATGTTCAACAATTTTATGTATAATAAGGTGAAAGGTAACGCACTCGAAAGAAATTCAATTAAGATCACGTTAAACCGCACCGGTTTGACTCTGCCAGTTCTAAATGTAGATACGTAATAAACACACAAGTATCGCAGCTTCGCAAAGTAGCATCATCAGTCAGTAAGCAATTTTGCATTGAAATAGAATTTTACTGACTCGAAGAACTTTATACCCCTTACAAATGGCTTCTGCAACGCTCCTACATCAATTCTTCAGGAAGTGGCCGTGCATTGACGAAGAAAAACAAGACCTCATGAGAGGTAGATGCTGTGTAGGGGCTATCTGACAGCGAGAGTCAGCGAATTTGCACAGACATGGCTGCCTTCATAGTATGGTATGATTCATTTATTGCAGAAGGCCTACTCTACCTTTTGGCATAGGCAACATGGACAGAACGCAGGTGAAACAGATCGGCAGCCCTAGAGAGACGAAAGGATGTGAGGCTGTCGACATTGAAGGCAGCACTTGTCTTCCTGGATAGGTTACGCGCTAGTGTGTCGTACTTACTGGTAAGTCTATCATCTAATCGTGTTCGTACCTGAGAAGCCAAACAGGCAGCGTAGGTATCGGGCGTAGGTACCGGGCGTAGGTACCGTGCGTCACCCAGAGACAACAGATACTTGCGAACCTGCAAAGAAAGAAGTGATGGTGGGATTCAGTATATGCATAAGTTCCTTCTCATCACTCTAGACTTACTCTATGGATTGCAGTATTCAAATGCGGGCGGAAGGCTGCTAGACCGACTGGCGTTTGTGATGCTGCATAGAACAGACACTTGTCAGCCACCACCCAGGTATGTATCGTCTCATTGCCTTGTACCTACGGAACTTCTTGGTGCAGAGGACCACCTTCAAGGAGAGAAGCATATAGCGCTGTGCTGAAGCTATAGCCTTTGCTCGGGGCGAAAATATGAGCCATGTTCCCGACCTGTAATGAATGGAGTAAATGAAGAATACACGATGCGAAAAACATACCACCCCATCCCGCCGAAATTGAATTCAATATATGAGCAGTCTTTCATTGGCTGCAACTTAAAGAAGCAGTTTCAGCGGGTCAATCTCCCAACTGTCTTCTAGAAATGCAAACACATCTTCATAACAACCAAGGTAGCTTGTTTGTCGAATACTTCCTTACATTGATCCAGTGCGACAGTGAATCCCAGCCAACTAAGCGTCAATGTAGGAAATTGCTATAGGAAAACACTCTCCTCCACAGAAGATATTCGATGCACCTTCGAATAGGTGACTAAATTATCTGTGTATGAGCAAAACATGCTGCGCAGAATCATGAAGAAAGGACTCACTGCTTTTCTCGAAGATCGTCTTAGGTGCGAATAACGCCGAGCTTGACGCGATGAAAATGCTGGTTTGCTTGCAGTGGCATACTGTCAAAGTAAGTATTTTCCCTTTAATAAGCCTACACCAACATTTACGCGGAACTGTAGTAGGCAAAGCTGTGGCTCTGATTCAGTTAATACCGCGAGATTCAGAGAGCATACCCATTGTCGCGTTGGTATCTGATATATTAAGTCCTCTATTATTAATAGGTGCTCACATTGAACTTCAGGCGGTGCGTTTAAAAGGGCCTTGTTGAAAGGGCGTGATGGAATAGTGCAGCACGAGTTGGAGACTCTGCGCTTCGAGTTACTGATAATTTGTGAGCATCATAGTTTGCTGTTTCTTCCAGAGCTACATTTCAGAAGTAAAAGTCATTCTTAACCGTGAATTTGCCAAGTTCTGAATATACGAACGCACCTTTCGTCCGCATCACCTCTTAGACGACCTCGGACCATTACACCACATCTAACTGCGAAGGATTTCCCTCCCTCCTGGGTGTAGATCTCGATGCCGGACTGTCCGTTCCTCTTGAGGGAATTTCCGTGATTTACTTTTCACTTCTTTGAACTTGACCTCGAACTTGAGTTGATTACCGAACGTTCAGGGAGGAATACACACGCACACCTTGCACCTGCCTCGTCTGATGCATCGACCAGCGTACCACGCCTAACCCCAAGCAAATGTAGACCCCGAAAATTGACCTTGATGTTCGTTTCTGCGTGCCACTTGAAGGATATTTTGGCAACGGCGACTTTCTATGAGACTGAGACAAGTGAGCGTGTTTTCTCGAAGAATGGAGTTGAGTTGACAAGAAATTGTATACAGTTGCTCTACTGAGGGAAAATATCTGGCATGATATCGAAGCAAGGAGTCAAATAGCTGGCGGAGTAAATGGCCTTCAGAACTCTGATTAATGGGTGGCTGGTATGTAGTCTTTGACAGTGGCAAAGTCTCAATGAAAACGATGTTGAATATCACATGATGCAGCGGAACCGGGATGGGCCTTGGCTCTAGCTGAGCGTCGCCACCTCGTACCTCTCCACTACCATCCTGAGCAAATATGAAGAATTTCACAACACATACATCCCAAAATTTTCAAGGTAGAAATGATTTTACGGGCCCTCTCTTTACCGCACAAGTTAAATTGAACATATTCAGAACCCAGGTCGACTTGCTCTGGCTTGAAGACTTGACTATCATAGTAAGGGCACACTTTTGTCACCGGTTGGCAGTGTACTCACTGATAATAAACCATGCCTATCTTCCCACCTGCCCACATGCTGTGTGTTTCTTATCGTCGTTGACCTGTACCGCCTTGTCTTGAAACAGAAGTGCAGGCATTGTAAGGTGTGTTTTCAGAGCGGCCGTTGGTTGAACTTGGTTCATTCCTGTCTAGCAGCAAATCATATTCTTCAACTTCCCAGGGTAGTGTGGTGAGCGAGAATTACAAATATCGTTACATCTGGTGGATCGAATTCGTGGGGGGCAGGAACGGGCAGGAGAAGCAGTTCACAATTACGGGGCGTGTTATATGATATTGTGAGTATGTAAACAATTGCTAGTTATGAGGACAGATGATATTTTACATCATTTAGGTTGTATGAAGCAGTGCTACAAGAAGGCGTTCGAATTCGCCTACAGGTCTCCCTGTTTAGCGCGAAGTGTGCCATTGCTGACTCTTCGCTGTTTTATCTTGGTGGCTCTTGGATACCTCGCTTTGTGTGAGCGTCGGTCAAGATGGGCTGCGGGCTTCCACACTGAGCAACAGTTTTCCTTTTGCATACATGCCATGCTATGCTACATTACCTTCTGTACAACGGGGATTTGCGATGACGAGATCTTGAATGACTTGCTACATACCACCATCCCTCTGGTGTATCGTTCTTTGATATCGCACTTTCATTGGCTTTTGACCTAGCAGGATTTACCTTTGCTATGAAATTTCCGAGGAGACTTCGTAAGGACGCTGGACACAAAAAAGGTACAACTGAAGGCTCCAGTTACTGGAGCACGGCATGTAGACTACAGTTCACCGTGAATTTCATTGGTCGCGGTCTGGGTCGTATATATGATCTATACTAAATTTTAGTGTCACTGTCATTAACAACGACAGCGAGAGGAGTCAATCTAACTAGGTGTAAGCTTCAAGTTATACAGAGTTATACAAGAGTTATACCATAGCCAGACGATTAAATTATTAATAGAACTTAACTATGTACGTGTTTGTACAAAAAGGTTACGTAATAAGGACAAAAAGTGTGACTTCTATGATGTGACCGGCTAATTCGATTTGACAGGCAACCTTCGAGCGGCTTTACAGTACGGCGGTCCGCAGGACTTGACAGTTAAATGTCCGCTGTGTGATTAATGCAAGAGCCAAGGCTGAAACATTGCTAGATAGTGGATCACAGATTGTCTCTATATAGCAAGATATGGCAGAAAAACTCAGTTTGACTTGGGACCCGGACATAGTAATAAATATGCAAAGTGCTAATCAGCACGTAGAA
>JAEKIV010000760.1:0-14325 GCA_016801325.1 Hypholoma fasciculare
CAACTCAGCCATGGCTGCCTTGTGCTGCTTTTTTCAAACTCAGCCTTATCTCAGCTGACACCACCAAACATACTGGGCAACTACCCAAAAACCAAGGCTCAGTGTAAGTCTTTGCAGCCCAAAGTGGCCATTGGGCAACTGCCCAGGAGCTTGGGCAGTTTCCCCTGTGGATACATGGGACTATTTGGGCAGCTGCCCATCTTTCATACATGAAACTAACAGCACAGGTTGGCCATGCACGGCCCCGCATGCCGCGCGTCTTTGTTTATTTCGAACGCCGTCGCTGCCCGGCCACCGATCACTGACCAACACTGACCAATGTTCGCCCCTTGACCCTAGATGGCTTGAACGGCTCCACATCCCGGGCGCTGCGCGGCACTGTGATGGCGGCCACCTCTCGCTGCTCATAGGGGCGATCCAGGCCGCTGGCGTTGGTTACCCCTTTTGGACAGGCACGCGTGCTGTGTCACCGCCGCTTGCACTCATCCTCGCCCTTCTCACCTTCTGCACCACCGCGCTCCGCACCCTTGCCAACCGACGACGAAAGCAACAAGCAAACATGCCAAAAACATCTAATCCCCACCAATCACCGGCACTTGCGGCGTGGGACAGCATCGATGACGCCATGGATGTCGACCGGCCTGATGACACGGACAAGGCGGGAGCAGGCGCAGGCACTGCAGGGCAGGGCGGTCTGCCGTTTCCCAAGATAGTCGACGGAGAGATACAGGTGCATCATCTCAACATGTACGCCGTCACCTTCTCAACAGCAGCCGAGTCGATGAGCTGATTAGATGTTTTCAATTGGCGTGTGCAGATATACAGCGCAGAGGCCCATTCTCGTCAAGTGGTGTCGAGGATATGGCCTTCCCGTATCAGGGAGCAAGGACCTGCTGCACAGTCGACTGGTGGAATACAGTGGGAACCGCAAGAAGTGGGCCATGTACGTGCCATTTCATTTTTAGTTCTTTGTGAGCATTTTTCTGAAAATAAATTGTTCCTGCGCAGCTTGAAGCCACAGGCACGTCGGATGCATCGTGGACCCAGGGAGGGAGGTGTCTCCAAGAAGACCGCAAGGAAATCTTCAGGAAAGCAATCAGCGCGCCGCGCTGATATGATTTTTGCTGATCGCGTGCCGCAGCCGCTAGCTCATTTCCCGATGGCAGCACTGCTGCAGGCGCAGCAACAATCTCAGATGCAGCGCAATAAAGTGCTTGATTGGGTGAGTTGAATGCCGCTCTCCAGTGCTTCACAGATCTGACTGGCATATGCGCTAGGCATCAAATGTTTCTCGGGACTTTCCCTACATGACAAAAGAGCAGCGGTTGAACGCCACGCGGAAGAGGCTCCACGAAAATATGGTAAGTAGTTCCCTATTCTTATTATTTAATTACTAATGTATCTGTGCAATTTACAGCCTAGTAGTTCCCTATTCTTATTATTTAATTACTAATGTATCTGTGCAATTTACAGCCTGGCTCAGTGCTGCTTCAAGCGACGAACGCGCAGCTGGGAGAGATCGCAGACCGCATATCAGTCATGACATCTGCCAGATCTGCGCTTTCCGAGTCTCGGCCGGTGGACCCTCCCACACCCATTTTGGTGCCTCAGCCACAGTCCACCGCAAGCAGGGAACCAACAGCAGAACCAGCTCACGCCGCATCAGTTAGTACCAACTCGGGGGAAGTGCAATGGGTGATCACTCTTGCAAATGGATCGACCCTTCACTTCACTGCAGATCAGGTACCAGTACCACCTGCGGTGACATTCATTGCGTCGGACATTCAGGCGCTAAATGGAATGTGGGATGACACCTCGCCTCATTCGAGTGGTGAATCCGCTCTCATAGTGAATGGCACCCCAGTTCCAATTATATATTGGAAGCAGGTTTATTCAAGCCATGCGAGGGGAGCCGGTTTGTCGTGGAAACCAGGCCAATGGAAGGCGCTTAAGACACATGTATCCAACTGGCGTGTAAGTGTCGAGACTCGATGTTAAAATAGTTTACTGATTAGATTTTATAGCATATCGTTGCTCGATGGCGACAAAGCTCCCCCAAAGAATTTTGGAAGGAGTTTCGGGAGCCTAATGGGGACAACATGAACATTACGGAGATCCAGGCCTGTCTGAAGCAGATCCGCCAAGATGAGGATGCGGCTCTTGCAGTACATGCACGGGAGGAATATGGTGCGGAATTTGCTAATATATTTACTTACAAAAAAGGCGGTGTCTCTCATGTCAAAACAAAGGCTTGCGACATTGCAAAGCAGTACCGCATGCTGAAAGGCATTGAAAATATTTACGATGACGACGAGTAGTACAAGTAGCACATTTTTAATGCTGTCTAGTAAACATAGTAGTACATTATATGCATATGTTTAGCTGCAAGGACATGAACGGCCACATTGGTAACACTTTGTTGCTGGCATACAGTTAGGATTGAAAAAATTCTCTCGTGTCTCGGTTGGGTCATCGTTCCATGAAATTAAATACTTTACGATGGTTGCATTTGAAAATTCCGTGCTCCCCATTCACAGATTCTGCACAAGCCCCAGCGGCGACATGATGCCAAATATTGACAGCCACCTCGGCGAAAGGAGTGAGTTCCATATGGGGTTGGATCGATGCTGATATCAATGAGGTTGTTGCGAAATATTTCCAGAGCCTGTTGCGATGTCTACGTAAGGAGAAAAAAAATCAGCCTGCCATTCAGTGCTAATTTGAGGATGGACATTACCATGGGAGAATTCCGTTTCGAGGGTCTATCACTGGATGCCATTTGTTGGAACACATATCCTGAAGTGATTTCACTGGCCTCAATCCAGTCTGCCATTGCGCGCATGGGACACAGGTAGGCCTCTTTGTCTGGCATCATGTGCATAACAAATGGCTTTATATCTAAAAATAATTGACCGTCAGTCAATTGAATGAATGATTAAATGTTGGCTCAGTAAATATAACAACAACTTACCTCCAAACTGGTGGGTCTTGTGGAATGGCAGTGTAAGAACCATCCAGTAGTCTTTAGTTCCTCTATCAACAAACTCAATGTGTTCAATTTGGATCTTCAAGACTTCGTTGATCCGGAGGAGACATAGAAATGCAATGGTATAAATAGCTTGTGCAGCACATCGGATAATATGTCCTCCCCAGTGATTAGGATCAGGGGCCTCACCTCGTGTTCCTGTTTGAAACTCCTTCTTTTCAAAATTCTCGGGCAAATGGTTATAGTCATAAAGTTGTTCCATGATATCCTGTGCCATTGCGCAATTTAAGTACCTCTCCACGCATCTCATAATATAGTTTAACTTACTGGTGTAATTGCATGCGCGCTGGTGGGCGCTTCGCCACTTTGTACCTAAATTTAGATTTAATGGGAAAAATTATGACTACATCAATTGATGAAAGTACCTTTCTCCTCTGTAAACTGAGCATGTATGTCGATACCTTGTCTGAAAGAGAGGGATTGCCCGATGTAGTGGTTTCCCCATGCTCCAAAAATGAGACCTGCCATGCTGATCTTCCTGCACCGTAAATACGCCCAAAAACGTATGTCATACTTGCACGCATCTTCTGGGCGTGTGTAAATGTTGACCATAAACCTTTGGCCATCTTTCCATCGAGGCCAATGGTGTCACACCTATTTTTACATGTGACATGTCAGCATGCTGCCGCAAACACACACAGACAAGTGTTGCAGACTCACTCATTCATGATCCACGCAACAATTAGCAGCAGTGTATTTTCTGAAGGTCTCGATGACAAAAAAAATTCATGGCCAGCAATTAACTTGTTGGAAATGAGAAAGCTAACACATTGCTCAGATAATCTATTTATAAAATTGATGTGAGTTCAGCATGGAGATAATCATATGCCATACCGTAGATAATCATTCTCAGTCTTATCTGCCACTCCCTTGGATGCACTAGTGACTGTCTTCTTCTATTCCGGCAGAATGGCTGGCTGATCTGGGGTGTCGTCGTTTGCCGGCACTGAGGTGAAATCATCCTCGGCTAGATCAGGAAGAGTCTCCTGTTCACCCTCTAAATCAGCTTGGATATCTTCCTCATGAGTGATGTGAGCATCTGAGAAAGCTGTCACAAGGCCCGGGTACTGATTCTCGGCATAGGTAAGAGTGGTGGCCATTTTTTGAAAGCAAAGAAGTTTGGGTTTGGTTTGGATTTCCACCACAGTACTACAGAATTTATATGTGCTGGCCAACTCAGTCAGCCGGGAGCCCTGAGTCTGGTCAGCCTTGTCAATCTCTCAGTGTTAGCCATCCACCAAGTTCAGAGCACAGTGGTACAAAAATAAACATCTGAAGCGAATCACCGGCAAGTTGTCAACAGCTAAATTTCTTGGCAGCCACCTGTCAGGCTGACATCAATGAAAAGAGTGCTGGTGACCGTCATTTATCTCATTGAGACTGTCTTTTATCTGGGGAGACTATCTTTTATCTAAGTAGTTCATAGCTCAGAAAACATTGGACTGTCAATTTCCAGTGTCGTCTTTATTTCTCGGGATTTTGATGGCAGGTGCAGGCTCGCACCGCTGTTCCAACAACAGTCCCACAATTCTAGGGACACTCTCACGGCTAATACTTGCATAGGACATCAAGCAATCAGCACATAAATTATATTGCTTGAGTACCCAGAAGGTGTAGTAAATACATTTATTAGAAACATGCATGGAACTGTACGGCTACCTGTCCGGAAGTGTGCATGGCGTACACTTTGTTACCTGTATATGCTGTTAAATTTAGTCGCAGTATGCCTTGTCTCACGGTTGATTAAAGGGACGAGTAAGCGGTTCACGAACATTATAAAATGTATGTGGCCAGAGGAATGTCAGATCTAATTTACCACTGTGGTATCCTTCCATCATTCTTGTTCCCTTTCCTCAACACTGTATTTGAAATGCTCACATCTGTTTCTCAGTATCTCTCACAGTGAGTCTTTCTGCTTCTGCATTTTTTTCTCCTTCTATTTGGGTGCACGAAGTGCACATTGGCTCAAGGGAAGCATACGCGCGGCCCAGGTGCGGCAGCATGTCTTATTAATTTCATGGCTATCTACTCTATAGTATAGTGTTCACGGCACTCAGCACCAAGGTTGCGTTAGCAGTTACATGCAGAAGTGGCAATGAACGCGTGCCCGTCCCGCGTTTCCTGGACTGTGTGTGCCACTTGTGTTATGTGGGTTATTGCACTGTGATGCCACCATTGCAGATGGTCCCCTGTGCATGCACGATGTACGCCAGGCATTCCTTATGCATGGCAGCCCAAAATAACCTTCAATGACACTGTGCTGCACTTACGCACGCCGTGATCTGGTACATTGGCATACCACGCATGCACCACGCACGCTGTGCTACAATGACCCCATAACACCTCACCATGGGCGGGTACTGCTACTACATGCATGCATACAGCGGCGGGTGTCAATGGTAGCTGGATGGGTGGCGGCAGCATCAACGCAGTGGAGCAACTGCGTCACAGCGCTACGGCGTCGATATCCCACGCGTGCACCACACGCCGTGCTGCAGCAAGCCCGTCTGTGGGGACCGCAACATATGTACAGCAGTGGCTCTGTCGAAGGCAGCCGGATGGGCCGCGGTGGTGTCAACACAGCAGCGTGGCTGTGTCACAGCGAGTAGTGCTACTGGCGCACGCGCACGCTGTTCAGGGCCGCGTTGTGCAAAGACATCAAGCCTGTGTGGCCCGGGGTTGTAAGTGACACCATGCATTGCCTGTGTTCATTTCTTCCCCTCTCTCTGCTCGCTGCTCTCCCGCGTTTGCGTTCCGTGCGCCGTCGGCCCTTCATTTGAACGGGAGAGGCAACCCCCATGGGCGCACCGGGGGGCGCCCGTCAGGCGCTGTTGTTGACATGGCCACGTTGAAGGCGGCATCACGGCGGCGTGCGCCCCTGCATCGCTGTCACGGTGTGACCGCCCGGGCGGGACCGTCAAAATGAGCGTGAGAAAGATAGCTTCTAAGGAAATGGATGGGATCAAGGAGTACAAGACAGTTTTAACATTGCTCTGGGGGAGTTTGTGACTTGCCTGGACATCCCCCAAACATCCCCTGCAGTTCCCAGAGAGTGCCCCAGACATGCCCCAGAGTGACACAGAACTAAAATTTCGCGCAGACTTTCACCTGGGGGCATTGCAGAGCATCCTGGGTCTTTGGATCCCTGATATGCCCCAGGGTTTCCTGGGGCTTCATAGGGAGGTCAAGGGAGGAAGGGCTTTTTCCTGATGATGATGGCTCAGATAGGTCCCCAGACCAGATAATCAAGGATTCCATTGCTAAGGCCCCTTCAGGTACATGTCATTCACTACTCTACAGACACAGAGCTGATTCATAGAACAGTATTCATGAAATTCCATGTTGTCAGTCCTGAAATTGCTGCAAAGCAAGTGAAGAAGAAAGAGGCAGCAGAGAAACGGAAAAGGGATTTAGCAGAGAAACAAGCTGAGAAAGCAAAGTATAAGGATTTTGCTCCAAAATTAAAGCATGAAAAGGTTGAGGAAGCCTTGGACAATGAACACAACAAAAAAGGGAACCAAAAGATGAAAAACTGAAAGAAAGAGGTGAGTACAATTCAGCTATCTGACAACATCTGATGTTCAGATAACTCTCTTTTGATTTTTCTAGTCCACAGAAGATAGCCACATAGATTTGGATGGTGGTCTCTCATCAGATACAGAAAATGCATTGAAAGTTATCAAAAAACATTTGAAAGGGAAGGCTGCAAAGAAGGTTCATCTTTCCTTGGCTTTCTTCAAATGGTCTATGTCTACTAAAACCACCTCAGGATATAAATTTGGACTCTGATGACGTTGAAATTACTGCGTACATTTATGTTGAATGATCTGTTGCCCAGCCATCAGCTTGAACAGGATCATCTAGGGTCATAAAGCCAAAGAATGAGGATAAGTATGCCCCCTGAGGACTCACTATGTTCAAGGCATCTGTGTTATATAAAACCTTCCTTGATGGTGTTGCTAATCAACTTCCGTGCGCTGTTGAGGACATTATTCAAGAGAAAGTTACCTGGAAATTCCAGAGCCCTGCACAAAGTACACATCTTTCCTTGAGAGGTAAAGTTGGATTTTGCAGTATGGTTGGTCAGATTAGGGAGTGAAAGCCAGGGACAAGAATAATCATTCTTGCCATGCCTCTTCCAAGGAAGCCACTTACTGAAAAACTGATGTGCATCTTGACTTCTGACTCTTTGCTTACATCTACTCTTTATGCTCATTTGTTACAGTTCTGGAATGATGACAATACAAAGTCCTTTGACTATTCGGACCTAGATATCATGTCCACCCATGATGTGACCTGGATGGATAATTACATGTTCAGTAGCCAGATAGTAGTCACATGACTGAGTCCATATGTTGCCCATCAGTTGTATTAGCTAATTAATTTACCTTTTGCTCTTGACCATCACTAGAGCCCTGAATCCCTATGCTTGAGCTTGCATTAGTAGCTCCCCTTCTGAGAGTGAAACAGTCCTCCTGAGTGTAAGCATGGCGGCCCAGGCTTACTACACAGCCCATTATAGTCTTATCTTATCTTCTAATTATGTACACATCACGGGACCTGTATCTACAGTCAACAAAGTTTCCCTTCGTCTCTTCTTTATCTTACATTCTACGCCTCACTTGTATCTCATTCTGTTCACTGACAAATACACGCTGGTCCTATCAATCCCTGTGTGACCACACCAGTGAGCCCATTTGACGACGGGCTTTCACTTTTTTTTTGATATCGGCCACCTATTTTTGTTTTTAAAAATTTCAAACTGTCTTACTTTGACCCCAAAGAACCCTACACTCATTATACCTGCTACAACGCCCTGGAGGAAGACCTCCCATTATTTGACCCCTTGCCGGCTCCCACACGACCTCGTAAACTTCCCACCCCACTGCCCCCGCTTCCCCTTTCAGATGACAACAACAACAACAACAACTCGGACTCTGTGATGACATCAAAAATTGCTAGCGCTTTCAACAGCCCTCTCACGCCCACAGTGCTTGACGCATGGCTTGGCCAGTGTGAAGATGGCTTTGCTATCTATGCCTCAATGAAATCTGAGAAGACCCCAGACTTGGATGTACAGACCAAAATACGTCTCGTGGGGACACAGCTGCATGAGCCATCAATGGCTACATGGTGGATTGCAAACCAGAAGGAATTCCTCAAACTATCGTCATGGGACCTTCTCGAGAAGCAGATTCGCAACCACTTCATGCCCAAGGGCTACAAGCTCATTGCATTGTGTACCTTTTTCTTGTGCGCTCAGGGAAACCTCACCTTCGCCGAATATGCTGCCACCCTCGCGGAAGCTCGTAACGCTGTTGGGCCATCCATCATCTCAGCCAGCATCTACAAATACCAACTCCTTTTCCACACCCATCCTATTCTTGTCCTCCACATTGTTGCCATCCCGGATTTCGACATCGACAACATCAATTTTGATGATCTCTCGGCGCTCATAAGCATGCAGTACGAGAGCTTGTCTGCCGAGGGAAACCTTGGGCACTTGTCAATCACATCATGTCCCTCCTCCACCATCCCAGCAGTCCCACATTTGCCATTTTTGGATGACACTGAATGTGAACGCCTCTCAAATGCCAAAGGATGTTGGAGGTGCCACAAAATTCCAACTGACAACAGATGGGTTCCCCATGTTGGCCACACTTGTCCAGGCAACGCTGCAAAGGGTGTTTCTCCTGGCCATGACTTTGTTCCAGCTGTCAAGAGAGAGCTTGCAGGTGCTGTGATGGTGATGCCCCACTTGTCCTTGCCTGACTTGACAGAAGACCAACTGGATTACAAGGAAGATTCCAACATGTTCTATGGAGATGAGGACACTGACTCCAATTAATGTTGAGTTATATTATGATTTTTTTATTTTATTTTACTGCCATATCAATTTCCATCTCCGTTGTGGTGGTCTGCAGCATGTCTACTCGCTTTTGCCCCTCTGAGCCCCACCATTGTCAGATTTCGTCCACCAAGGGGAAATCTGGAGTGTTGACAAGGTTTCAAAGGGGGGAGGAGTGTAAGCATGGCAGCCCAGGCTTACTACACGGCCCATTATAATCTTATCTTATCTTCTGATTATGTACACATCTTGGGACCTGTACCTACAGTCAATGAAGTTTCCCTTCGTCTCTTCTTTATCTTACGTTCTACGCCTCACCTGTATCTTGTCCTGTTCACCAACAAATACACGCTGGTCCTATCAATCCCTGTGTGAGCGCACCAGTGAGCCCACTCAACGACGGGCTTTCACTGAGGGTCAAACAGGTTCTCCTGAGGGTTAGAACCTGCCTGGTCTGGCATTACTAGCATCATAGGCTTGGGGCAGCCCTCCTGCTGTCCTCTCCCCTGGTGCACACCTCAGGCTTGCCCTAGGTCTCTCCCAGGACTTCCCAACCTTCAGCCTGAATACCCGAGCACCATGATGCTTATCCAGCAAGTGTCACACATGACCATGTTGTCAAACAAAGAGTATGTGGTCTAAACTTACCTTGATAGATTGTTGTACTGTGAAATGACAGAAAATTGTTGCAGGTGTCATTTGACAAGCTTATAAAACCATTCCATGAGGCACTAGAGGAAAAATATCCAGTCAATAACAATTCACTGTTTCCCAGGAAATGAATTTGGACAAACTGCAAAATGGGAATGTACTTTGAACTAACTGAGCTCAAGCTCAATGTCTGAGCTTCACATATAGTATATATTTATATTTCTCCAAGGCCCTGTATCTAATAATGTTTTTCTGGCAGGCTTGCAGTACAGCTACTCTTGACTTACCTCCAATAGTCCCACACTTCGATCACAGATCATGTATCAGAGAAGATCCAAAAGCAGCAAAGATACATGAACTACTTTGTGATGTTTCTCCTCATTGTGATCCTGCCCCATTGGCATCAACAATAGCACTTGCTGCTAGTCCTATTTCTAGTTCCTCATCTATGAAAATAATGATAGATCTTTTACTTTTCAACATAATCCAGCAGCAGCAGCAGCAACTAAACTCTGCTTATGCCCTTGTCCCTGCTGCACCTATCCCTGCTCCTGTCACTGCTATGTCTGCTATTCTGGTGCATGTTCCAATTGCTGCTACACTTGCTCCAGTGTCTGCTCCTCAATTACCTGCTAAATATCAGCTTTCAGATGTTTTTCTTGTTGCTTTCTGTGAACATCATGAAATCAATGCATTGGATCAAGAACAACTTTCTATTGCTACCCATTTTTTACATACTCTCCAACACTTTTTTCCTATACTACCAACTGACATTTCTGCATGTTAGCTGATGTCCAAAAATAGTTGTGAAATTGACTTCATTTGATGATATACTCTGCATGCTGGAACCAACCCTCAGCCATATCAGCTGTTATACAGCCTACAGAGTCAAGTAAAGCGAGTATTGGGTCTTCTTCATCTTGAAAAATATGGCTATTTTGGCAAAGGTAAGCTTTCCCTGTAAATAATTGATTAGACTTTTCAATCAACAAAACATTTCCAATCATTCTTACATGTGCTAAAAGACAGCTCAATTGAATTTAGATCTGGAGAATACAGTGACAGGTACAAGAGCATGATATCTGTGCATTTGTCAGACATGTACTGGTATATATATGATAATATGAGTCTACAACATACGTGCATCATTGAGAATGTCCTGTAATGTGTCTGTGTGATGAATTTGGCAGTTATCCATAACTAAAACACTATGCATATCGGGAAATGGATTCATATGTGGAATCTACAGAGAAAAACAGTCAGTAAAGAATTCAGTCCTCCTCAAAGCCAGATACTTACAATATCTTCAACAATGAAATCAAAGAAAGCAAATCAATCAACTGATCCCAGAATGATGAGCAGCTAGATGTCCCTTTTTGCCCCTAGCAGCTATCATAGAGTACCATTGACCTTGAATAAAGGGTGCTGTGATGTCAGCATCCTGTCCACTGGGAGCATGGCCATAATAGTGTCTGTAGGCATGGTTGTTTTTGCTTGACTCATCGACAGTTACAAATTTATCACCACTGCCTGAGAAATCTTGTCAAAGAGAGTTCAGGAAGGACTGACGCCTAGCCTCATCTTTTTCAGCAGCAATAGTGTGAAGGACCTTCTGTGTGAGACCAGCTTTCTTGAGGTTTTCTTGCAGGGCAGATTTTGAGATTGCAAGGTGGTGATGAATAACAAAAAACCACTGGAGCTTGTCTATGTGACGCAGGCTGATGAGCGTCGGGTGTTCGATAGGACTTTGGGGATGGACTGGAGAGACCTGGGACAGGTGGGCACAAAATGGCCCAGAGAGGAGTAGGTTGTAACCCTACCCAGGGGAGTTATTACTCTACTCAGGAGCATGTAACACTATACAGCGGAGTTGTCTCCCTACTCAGGAGAGGCAGCGATTAGATGCCCAGCCGTGGAGATTAGAGGAGTCCTCTCATGGGGCCTTGGGCACACTATCTGAGTGGTGAACAAGGTAAAGATTGATAATGATGGACTGATGGCAGCACACAGCTGATCCACCAGTCACATGACTACCAACATGTGACTACCAAGTAACTACAGCTAGACTACTGGTCTCTGAACATGTAAGAAGTAGTATATCCGCATCACAGTCTAGGTAGAGATCTGGATGTTTGCTGTAGATGTCCTGGATAGCTGTCATTGCCAGAAGGCCTATCAGATAAGGGCAGCCATGGAGAGGACCCACAGAACGTTCAACTGAGCCGATTTCCTCTAGTGTAGCTTGCCAGTGGTACAGACTTGCAGGTGAGACACAGAAAGCAGAGCATATATCAGATCATGACCATCCAGCTCTCCAGAGACAAAGACAGCACTCTTTGAGGTCAGTACTGATCTTGCAATAGCCCATGGTGACAGTAAAAAGCAAGCAACACATTGGCGCTGATAGTTACCTTATTTGGTAAGAAATTCAGATTTTCAAAATCAGATGACATATGACATTTTTCATAGATTCTCAACAATTTCCAGAAACCCAGTAAGGTAAATCATGCAAATTGAGGGAGCCACTCAAATTGTGTAGCCAAAGCACATAAATTATGCAAATGCAGTAAAGTAAGCAAACAACACAAATTACTAGGAGAGCCACACATATTAGGCAAACTGCACAAACTTTAATCAGGTGACCCACTCACAATAGGCAAACTGTGCAAATTTTAATTAGGTGAGCCACTTATAATAGGCAAACCACACAAATTTGGCAAGCTATGCAAATTAGGTAAATCACACAAATTACGCAATCCCAAAGCAAACCACACAGATTTGGCAAGCAATGCAAATTATGTAAACCACACAAATTGGGCAGGTGGTGCAAACAAATCATGCAAATTTAGCAAACTGCACAAATTAGGTTAGCCATGCAAATTTGGCCCACACAAATCATACAAGTTATGCAAAGTAGATGAACCACACAAATTAGGCAAGCTATGTAAATCAAGCAAAGTAACTAGATCAGACAATTTTATCCCAATATTTCAATGTAATACATTCAAAGTTTTTTGTTTACTTATATCAAATATTCCAACCAATTTTTTATCCAACATGTGAGCCCTATATACTTACTTGATACATGAACCAATATTCAATTTATTGACCAAGTTTTTTGTCAAGTATTATAGGTATATTTCACCACATATTATTTTGAAAACAAATATATTGCTTGGAAATATTTGATATATATGTCCTATTATACATAGAACTTTATCAAATATTTCATTACACTACATTCAATTTTTTTTAGCACATGTTACAATTAGTATTATTCAAAATATATTATTGGATATTACAGCACATATATTTTCAAATATACTATCCATAGTTCTGAGCTTCAATGTGTTAGAAAATGAGACCAATTTCTATCAAGTATTATTCAGATATTATGTCCATTCATATTTTGTAGAAAATTTGTATAACTGTCACAACATTTTTACTAAATAGTGTGGGAGAATAAATAGTATTAAAAAATTGATACTAGTAAATATTTCAATTTTCACTAGATATAAAAACACACAAAATGAGCTGACTATAGCAAGTATTTACACAGCTATATTGGTCAAATATATGTGAATTATATTTATTATTTTTCTTGATATATTATTTGCATATTTGTCAAGAAATATGTGGTCCTGCATGCAGTGAATGGTGCAAACAGCAAGTATAGCTAAATTACCTGTGTATGGCCATCATTACATGGTTGCACACAGGTTGTCATCCATCTTGAGATGGCCTGGGTGTGCAGATTCCACAGTGCTGGCTGGGACAGCAACTGTACCTGTGTGATGGCACCTGTCACCTGTCTACACACGGTTCCAGGTGGCAGCCCTAGTCCTGCCTGGATTGTTCCTGAATCCAAGCCTTGGTAGTCTGAGAATTGCCAGGATGCATTCTCCACATACTCTTTGTCTCAGATGAAGGAGGACTGGAGTGCCTTCAGATGTGCTGTGCATGACACCAAGTGTGACTTCTTTGCCAAAAGAATACAAGAAGTCACGGTCACCAATATGTGCCCTTGGGACCTAATGGAATGGGTCAAGCAGCACAAGAACCCTCCATGTGAGGTGATCCAGTATAATGGAGAGCCCTGTCATGATCTTGAGCAATTGTGTGGAGCCCTGCATGGTACAAGTACCTATAATGCGGCTTTGGGGCATCAATGCAACATTTCCATGCTTAAGACGCTTCTGGACCACCTGGTCTGGGAGTGGGCACCTTTTTTGGTGCTTGAGTTGACACAGGCACTAGGTGCCTGCTCCAGCAACTCAGCGCCCAGACTGGACCATGTCACGTGGGTCCACCTCAAATGCATTGTCACTGCCCCTGGGTGTTTAGATGTGTTTCTGATGCTGGCAAATGGCTGCCTTCAGGAGACAGTGTGTCCATGGTTATTCCCAAACCTGGCAAGCCATTGTACTCTATGTCAAAGGCATTCAGGCCAATTGTGCTTCTGAACACCTTTGGCAAACTTATTGAGAAAAGGTTAGGCAACAGGTGCTAGTTTGATCACCAGTAGCTGCTGCTATCATGCATGACATATAGGCAGTTGCCATTTAATGTTGATGCATCCGGGAGGGCAGTTGCCCAGGGCCTTGGGCAACTGCCCAACACCAAATCTAAACTACCAGTGCTTACACCTAGGCCTACGTTCCTGGGGAACTGCCCAGTGCCATTTTCCGGCATGGTCTAGCATGTGACTGAGTTTGAAAAAAAGAGCAAAAGGGTGGCAAGGCTGGCTTGAGGGCTTGAAAAATTCCCACAGTCCCTCAAA
>JAEKIV010000761.1:0-16240 GCA_016801325.1 Hypholoma fasciculare
TTAAGTGCGTGAGAGTGAGTGAGAGTGCGTGCACTTCCCTCACTTCCCTCACGCACTGCACACTGCCTTTTCCCTCTGCCCTGCCGAGGCTATTATGCCGTCACCGGGTCCGGGTAGCGTCGGCACAGGCGGCAAGGAGAAAGCCAGACCTGCGCTGATTGCCGCTATAGCGCTTGTAAGTTATAGGTGTCTACACGTTCCATTGACCGTGGCTTGGCAAAAGCGTTTGCTAATGGTCATATCCCAGTATCGTGTATCCTGACAGTCATCTGTAGGCACATTCGTGCAGGCTTCCTAACATGTAGCATGCTTCTGTGCTCGGTGACAGCGCGCGTGCTCGCTGCATGCTCTCCTGCGCAAATGACTGTTCTCCTCCTTCGAACTTTGACAACCAGATGCTGATCGGCGATAAAAATATCAAGGGCTGGCTTACCTTTGACGAGCACTGGGCAGCAGCGGGCCAGAACTACTGAGAAGTCACGTGTGTAATTACAGCGCGTTCCCGAACCGCCACCGACGCGTCAGGACGCGTTGTGCCACACAATTGTCCCAAAAGGCCACACAAATGCCACAATGCCACTGCCGTTCATATATAACCTAAAATTACGTGCTTGTTCTTTACTTTTCCCAGCGACTGAATCAGGTATCTCTTACTGTCCTAGCCTTCGCCTTACTTTCGCTCTCTGTTCGCCATGAATTTCGGTACTGTCTGCAACCACAGCCACATCGCCTACCATGCGATGGTGTTCACCAACTCAATAGTCTCGGGAGACGAGATTACCATGATAGTCAAAAAGTTTATTATGACGGGGGCTACGCAGCAAGATTATACCCGTAGTGTGGCACACGTCGCGCGGCAAGTGACAAACCGCTTGCGTTCCGCGAACGTGGCGCTTGCGGACAAGTTCACGCATTTCCTGAGCAAAACAGCGGTGGCTCTATTTCTCGCATATTGGAAGGTATGTCTCAAGAAGAATATACGGTGGAATCGGTTGAATGATGTGTGTCTAACAGGATTGCCACCGGCGACAGACGCCAGGATGTCTTGCGGGTCCACCAGCGCCCGCGATTAATCCGGTCGCGCTTTGCGCATTTATTGGGGATCTATTTTCTACCGGGGTGCTTCGCTTTGAAGAGTATGAACGCTGCGTCGAGTGTTTATTTACCTTCGAACTCTCCCCTGTGCTGATAGAATGTTTCTATGCGATTTTCGCGCGCGGTCGGGTTAATCGCTACGAGGACATTACGCCTGAGTTCCTGATGAAGTGCATGGCGTACATCGAGGAACAATGTTCCCCATCTCGGGGAAATACCGAGCTCTTAGAGGTATTTATCAAATATTCAAGATCCTTTGGAAGTTCAATATTCAATATTGATATTCCTAATTTGATCTAGGAGACAAACTTCACGGATATCGTCTACGGGATTTTATTTGGCCTGAGTTACTTCTTCGCAGAGATCACCGATGAAACGCTCAACCTCGAAAATGCACTCAACAGGCCACTATGCTCTCCACTGATGAGAGTTTGCCGAGAACTAACCACGGGCACCGACGCCACCGACGTCAACGTGGTCTGACGACAAAGCTAGACAAAGGAAAACGAGACAGTCCACACATTCAAAATCAGCGCTTTCAAAGGAGAAGCTGATAAGCAACCCATGATTTACCGAATGCCTTGCTTGTTCTCCGGAGTGAAATGAGTATTTTATTTCTACGGTTACATACTCATGATCAGAATGAGCCCAGAGACTTTATTTATCGTTTTATGTTTCTTCTACAAATTCTTTGATCGAGTCGTTTCCATATGTACCAACTCTTCTTCAATAATCACGTCTAATAGGACCCCTGAAAGTTCACCAAAATGCCTGATCTCGATCCGGATAAAAACTGGCGAAATTTTTGGAAATGCCTTAGCACTGGTCCGGATAAAAACTGCACTTTTTGCTCGACATGCCTTGTCCGAATTTCCGGGTAAAAACTAAGAGACTTTTGGAGGTCTGATCCTCTTCCGGATAAAATCAGGCCAACCGGGAGTCAAATATTGATTTGGAGCTCCACAAATGCCTCTAAACTACTCACAGAATTTGTAGGTAACGGTTCCTGCAATGATTCAAGACCTTGGGCCATGTGGAGGCGAAATTTGGGAAATTTTCGAGGCAAAAACGCAAAATTACGGCTTTTTTACCGCGAATTTTTCGCATGCCTGATCCGCCATCCGGATAAAATTTGGCGGCAGATTTGGGATCAGGCATTTTGGTGTATTTTCAGGGGTCCTCGTCTAATTCGGGTGCAGATCGTGGGGCGTCTACAGGATATTTCATAATTCTCGCACTAATTAGTATCTTCTTCATTGAGGCTTCAATATTGTCGGTAAGGGAACAGTTGAGTGTATCGGATATCCAGCTCCCGCGCATCCGGATGCATCAAATGCCTCGAAGAAAAGGTTAAAATAGAAATTGAACTCTGTACGAAGATCGCCAGTCGGAGCCGGATACAAGCTAAGGATCGTTTCGTTCAGGAAATTGGTGTAGAGTGGGCACGTCGGGGAAGCGGCTGTCCTGGAAGAAGCGTAGGATATCTTCTGCTAGTGAGAGGGGTTATTCAGTGTTTACGCACTAGACTGAAGGTTAATCGCTCGCAGCTAGTAGTATTCGGCCAGCCGGGAAGACTGTTATACCAAGAGGAAAGAGCCGAGGGAAACAGAGCGTCGTCATAAGAACATGAGTAGAATTCAGAATGGGGAAACGGTTCGATAGACACGGGGCGTAGACGTGCCGCCGGAAATGTCCGCGCGCTCTCGGGGCCCGTCCCCGGGGCCCGGGATGCTTACGTCATGCCGAGGCCCCTTCTTTTCGACAACAATTTTCTTTCAACTTTCCAACATTGTTCCAACAAGCATCGAACAAGCGTCGAACAACCGACTTCTCCAATTCTCCTCCGTTGTCCTGCCGCCTTTATTCAGGTTATCATCTTCGAGGCATGCTTTCTTGTAAAGCGGGCATCTTTCCATTCTGCTCATAAGTAGGCTTACCACCAAGACTGCAGTGTACACAATGCACAGTCTCACGCAAGTCTCACGCGGATCGCCACGTAACGTCTACGCTGGGGGCCAGGACACTGTCTACTGAGTTCTCTTCTTTGTATATTGACCCGATGTACTTAACATTTAAACAGATATATATCCAGCATATACTTGAGAGAGCCTAAATTCATGCGATGCCACTCGTCTGTCTGGCACCCTACGTCATTTTGCTGGCGCGGCTGGACCCATTTTACTTTGAATTTGACGACTGAGTTCACGGACATCCAGCTCTCACTACCTAGTTTTTAATATTTCAGGTCCTGAGACTCCTCGATCTGCGGTGAATGCTGTGGGTGGGCCAGAGTTTGACTGCGTTTTGGGAGTCACGTGTATAATAAAGCGCGTTGGCGACGCGCCATGCCACAGTGCCACTCGCGTATATAAAGCTGAGATCTCTTACATTTTCCTTTTTGAACACTTACCTTAAACTATATCAGGAATCTTCTAACGTCTCAGCATTCTCCATGCATTTCAATATCTGTAGCTCTGACTACATCGCCTTCCATGCGTCGTCGTACACGAGCGCAATCGTCTCGCGTAATGCGATGGACATAGTCATCGAGAGCCTTGTCGCCTCAGCTGTGGCGCAGAAGATTTATACACGCAGTGTTGCAATCGTTACAAGACAGGTCACGAACCGCTTGCGCTGCGAGAACGCGCTTCTTGCAGACAAGTTCACCGCTTGCCTCACGGACACGGCAGTCGGGGTCTTTTTCGCATATTGGAAGGTAGGACCGAGTTTATAGCAGTTATAATTTTGTTTTAAACGGATCATGTTACTCCTAGGAGTGCCACTGTAGAATGGCGCCGGGATACGTTCCCAACCGAGCAGCGGACGCGATCGACCCAGTCGCGCTCTGCGCATTCATCGGGGATTTGTTCTCTGTCAGAATTCTCAGTTTCAAGGAATTCAAAAACTGTGTCAACTCGTTGTTTATTGTCATGCCGTCACCTGTTCTGATCCAGTGTCTGCACGCGATCTTTGCACACGGTGGTGCGCACCGCCGCGCGGACGTGACGCCGGCCTTCCTGCTCAACTACATCGGCTTCATCCAGAGAAAATGCGCTTCATATCGCGGTACCGAGATCTTAGAGGTATTTATTAGATATTATAGCTCTATCTCAGCCCGTTTCTAATGTTTATATTCCGATTTAGAAGGAAGAGCTCACTGAGCTCATCTACCAAATCGTGTTCCGCAAGGATGGCGACTACTTCGCAGATGCGATTGACGAGAAACTTAACCTCGACGTTGCGTTGAATGGGTCAGTATGCTCGCCATTAAACGATTGGGTATACGATATCTGCATTGAGAGGCCTCCTGGAGCACGGACACCGACGCCACCGATGTCCACGCGATCAGACCTGAAAGCTGGACAAAGGAATAAAGGCTCGCCTTTATGTCAATACAGACAATCGCCACTTTCATCAACATCAACGCTTTCAAAGCAGGAAAATTTGGCAGCTGGTAAACAGCCATTAATTTTGCATATGCCTCGCCCAGTTTCCGGAGTGAAGTGGATTCAGTTTTTCCGCGATTTCTAGCGCTGAATTGGGACCCACTTATTTATCGATTCATTTATCGTCCGCGAGATATGGATCATAATTACAAATACCCGTATAGTCACGCAATCAGTGGATTGTTGACTTTTCAATCGTGGATTCTAATTCTAGTCGTACAGATAATATGTAATTGCTCCGTAGATTTTTCATGTGTTCAAGGCTCAGTTGTATTACGAATGAAATTCGCTGTAAAACTGTTGAAGAAGAATGCGTCAATGGACTCTACAAAAACAATGCTTCTCATAAATGGCTCACCCTTTCTGGAGATCCAGCTCCGTCATGCTCGTAATAGAAGCCTCCGTTGACCTGGCCGATATGTTGTTGGGTATGTGCGAGCGCTAAGTCTGCTGTCCTGTATTCTTTCCATTTATGCTTATGGAATGCTTCGGCCACCCTGCTGTCCCTGCAGATCAAGTCGGCCGTTGCACGGATATTTATAATTTCATTCCAGGAATCAGGGTCGCGTTGATCAACTGGCGCTCACCGTATCGCACCTCTTACGCCTCTCAACTACCGAAACTCGTTTATATTACGTGGTCTCTGATCAGTCGGCATATGTATTTATTCAACCATTCTGCGCATCAAAACCCATTCTAAGAGCCTCAAGTGCTCGAGGGTTCAACGTCGACATCGACGAGAAAGCTGGCATACTCAACACCAGGCTCAGATTTCGGGTCCTTGACAGTAGCGTTAGCATTAGTAAAAATTCATACCAAAAGCGACATACCGGTAACGTGGTCAAGAAGTTATGCTGAACCTGGATCGAAGCCGCGCCAGATATGTCGCTGGGTACAACAAAGGTGAAGTTCTCGAACGTTTCGAGAGGGCTTCCAGTCACGCGCTGAGGCTGGTATTGCCCAATGAATAAAATTTCGCCGAGGTCTACAGACGGCGCAGGGCAAGTGGCGGTCCCACAGGGGGTAATGACGAGATCAAATATCTAAATTTCTGACCCGTCTAGATCTGAAAATATCTTAGAATATCAACCAAAAATACAGCGTACTATCACACATAGCCTCACGGCTTTCTTACATACACGAAAGCCGACGGCCAAAATATTCGTAAGATGTCCAACAATGTACTAATAATTATAGGGGAATCTGGGACAACAATCAAGAATTGCACTGTTAGGCCACACCGCGCGAATATAAACACCTTGGGACTTGGTCTAGAGGATGAACAACGACAGAGATGCCCGTGGCCCCGTGCGGAGCGAATGGAGGACGCACTTACAGTTTTTACACGGCTCTTTCGCACGGATATATCGACCGAGGAAGGTAGAGCGCGCTTGGATACACATACTCGCCTGTCAACTCTCCGCTTAGGTGCGTTTTAAGTTGGTTTTAAGCAAGTTTTAAGCGTAAAGTTGGCGTAAAGGTGTGGGCAGGCTAAGGTGATGGTCTGTGCGTCTCTCTCTCTCACAGGATTCACGTGATCGTGTTGGAATACTCTGAGGTGGCCAGCAACGATGGTGTTGACCTGGTGCGATCTTTATCGACGATGTCGGCCAACCACAGACCCGCCCTTCTTCCCACTTTGAACGACGATGTACTCCTACACATATTCGAATTTAACGCTGACATGTTCTCGGACTACAACGCTCTGTTCACAACGCGCATCGCATCGCAGGTGTGCCGTCAATGGCGTGCGCTAATGCTCGACACACCATTCCTGTGGGCGAGGCTCATCGACATCGACAGCTTCATGGATCGGGGTTCTTGTAATTGGAGGAATGAAATCGTTCGACGAAGTGGAACCGCACCTCTATGGATTAAAGTAGGCTGCCGTGGAGGGTCCAGAAGACAGGAAGACATCCTCCTGCAATTCTTCCTAGACCTTGTCGCCAGCAACTGGCACCGAATTCAGAGGCTAGCGGCCACAGACGAAGTTCTCGCGCCGTTCAAGCTCGCCCGTTCGATGATATGCTTTCCCGCACCGCAGCTCGAAAGCTTCGAAGCGTCGCTGAAATGGTGGGCAGCAAACCCTGACCAAGATATGTCAATTGCACCCCTCTTCGCCGACCACGCGCCTATGCTGCGTAGATTCTCAGTCCGAGGTTATTGTATCGATCCTCAGGCGCCTTGGTTACCCCATCTCTATTCCATTAAATTTTTGATCAATCACACGTTCAGCATTCGTCGTGCGTTTTCAGTACTCTCGGCCACGCAGAGCCTTCAAGAGCTAAAAATTGAGTACATTGCCAACGACGACGTGGTCACATCACTACCCATCACATATCTTCCACATCTAAAGTGCCTGAAGTTCACGGGCCACCCCGAATCAGGCGCTGCAATTCTAGATCACTTAGTGCTTCCCGTAGGCTGCTCATTGGTTCTTGATGTCAAGCGTTCCCTCAGCCCCAGCACAACCGATGCCGAAAAAAAAGCCTGTCTTCTTGCCGTTATCAATGTATTTGCGCGGCACGCGCAGCGCTCCTTGCCATCACATATATTCCATGTCTTTCACCTTCATTACAAGCGCAAGCATTACATCTCCTTGAATTGTCGACAGAATGTACGCCAGGGCCCTGTAAACTTGCTCTACATATGTATTCCACTGGACGATGACTCTGACTCAAACCTGCTTGAAGCGTTCTTGAAGAAGCTTCTCACGCTGGACCTGACAAGTATCAAGGGATTCACCTTTCGCGCCAACGGTCGGTTAAATCCGTTGTTTGGGCCATTTTTCAGTTGCTTTACATCTGTGACAATCGTGTTTATCACCCTGCGAGCTCTATCTCATATCTCACACTTGCAAACCAAATATATCAGCAAGGCGACGAAAAAGCCGATTATCATGTTCCCTGCACTTAAAGTCATCGAACTTTTACCTTATCCCCGTTGGTATTCTGAACGCAATTTTTATGTCAATCAAGCGGCTGGGGCATATCTTCTGCTGAGGTTGCGCGCAGCCCACCCCATCGCCGTGTTTGACATGTCAGAACTCTCACCGGTCCTTCATAGCCTGCCCAATTTGGATGCGCTAGCAAAAATCACGGGCCTGAAGGTGCTATTTAGACTGTCAGAGGTGAAAAGTCCAGGGATAGTTGAGTATACCTGTGGCAGTGACGACCAGACAAGTCCCTATCGGATCATATTCATAACGGAAATGTCATTGGTGTAGGTAGTTGGTAGGTAGCTGTAAAGTACAATTTTGTTCGCATTTGGATTTTGCATACATCCTCATTTTCCGGATAAAAAATATTGAACACGCCGCGGTTCTCATCTTGTTGCCTATGCACTGCTTATGGTGAAGTGAAAAAATCGATGAAATGCCTCTCACGCGCCACGATGGACAAGAATCAAACAAGTTACAAGAATTCGCGAAACAGAGCGGAGGCATTTATCGGTCACGTGGTATAATTACAGCGCGCCTGCGACGCGTGCCACAGCAAACATTAATAAAGGCCACAGAGCCACTCTCGCACATATAAAGATGGGATCAGTTACATTCCCCTCTATACCCATAGCACAAGCAACTTCATTCGAATTTCTCGGCATTTCCACATCATTTACGTTATGCACTTCACCATCTGCAGCTCTGACTACATCGCCTACCATGCGAAGGCGCACACGCAGGCAATCCTCACACACCCAAGCACGCGCAAGACAATCAAAGCGAGCGTGGACCTCCTGGTTAATGCCGCTGTGGAGCAGTTTGACTATACGCGCAGCCTGTCGATCGTCGCAAAGCAAATTGCAAACCGCCTACAATGTGAAGAGACCATGCTCGCCTCCAGGTATATTAGGTCCCTATCCGATGCGGCTCAAGGGGTTTTCTTTTCTTATTGGGAGGTGTGTACTATCCCCACCACCTTAGAGATGCCTCTACAACTGATTACTTAAATTATAGGAGAGCCAAAGCAGACTGGCCCCAGGATATACAGCCAAATGCACAGAGGAAATAGTCGACCCAATGGCGCTCTGCGCATTCCTTGGAGATCTCTTTTCAGTAAGCATGATAACATTCAGTGAATACGAGGACTGCATCAGCACGCTTTTAACATCCACACCATCACCGTATCTTCTGAAATGTATCTACGTGCTCTTCGCACGCGGGTGCGCACACTACCACCCGAGGATAACGCCATCCTATCTGCTCACGTGCATAGGCTCGGTCAAGAGAAAATGCGCGTCATATAAAGCTATTGAGTTTATAGAGGTACGAACTTCATTTAGCAGAGCTCAATTGCAATTTTCCAATTTTTCCAATTTTCTAAATTCGTTCTAGGATCGCAAGTTAACCTCCCTAATGTACGATATCATGTCTCGGGCAGAGGGCGAGTCTGTAAACAACGTCGTCGATTACAGGCTTGACCTTGACACCGCTCTGCTGGAGTCGGTCTCCGCTCCTCTGGCCGGGTGGCTGTATGATAGCTGCTCGTCTACAGTATAGACACCCTTGACAACGTCGACGCCGTCGACGCCGCAGTTTTTTTAATTAGGAGCCGAACAGGTGATAAAAGAGGGGCCAACAGAAAATGAGAAAATACGCAGATTAACCTATTTCGATAATAACGAAGCAGAAAAGGGAAGCGTTTTCCGAAGAGTCTCTGGCTCTACAAATGTGTCGCTTGGGGTCTGGAGTCCAGTGGATGAAGGGTTTTAGAGAATACTAGGTCTAAATGAATGAACGCATCATTTTACTCGCCTACGTACACACGCGCTAATACTCGAATTCCATGCAATCTTGGAAATGACTGGATAGATTATTCATTGGGTTGTAGTAGTTTGATTTTTCATTTACATAGAATAAATCATCGGTCTTATCATCAAAACCCTTCTCCCGCCGCATCGACATTCTCGCTATCCTGGAACACCACGCCGCCTCGTCCATAATACTAGTACGATCCGCATGGTTCTGAATACACAAAAGATCCGGCATGGACGCGTGCAGAAAGCGCATGGCACTGCGGGGCCCGTGTGTGCAGCAGAGCAGTGCGACCAGTGATGCCAGCGCGGTGACCACATCTGCCCCATATATGTCCAGAGTATATGAGCCTCGTGCGATTTCCATGGATCCCATGACGGAGAAAACTCCCATGCAAGGACGAGCATGGTCCCGGTGTGCGTGCGCTCGGCGAGCGCGAGGATGTGCGTGTACAGCTCGCCCAGTGGGGCGAAGGGGACGGAGGCGCGCTCGACGGGGTGCAGCCGGCGCATAAAAACGTGCTGCGTGGCGGGATCGCGTTTAAGGTGGCGATGAAGTGCATCGCGACGGCGGCGAAGATGAACTTCGTCTCTACGCCAGCGCGCGGGGGCCACACGGCGTCGAGCGTGTGACCGAGGTGGTGCGGCACGCGTATATACGCGAACGACGCGTGCACAAAGCGCCGGATATTGTAGTAAGGAGGGTCCAACTTGCGTAAAAGTCGTTCGTATATTTCGAAAATAATATCCATTTCACCAGATTTCACCAGTTCATTTCGGCACAATGTATTCAATCTACTTCTGCTGATTGGCCTCGGACGACGTACGTAACAACGAATTATACTTAATAGAGAGGCAGTAAATTTTGGGAGCAATTGAAAGAGCTTGTAAGTTCATTAAAATTGACCGTGTTCTGCGCTGTTCCCGGGACATGGGAGAGATTCAACGTGCCGACAGGGAGGATGACGAAGTTGGATGTGTCTCTGTGCAGAATGCAGGCGACGATGTCGTTCTCACAGACGGAACCCGGGACCTTTTCTCTGTCCCGGGAACGAACGCACATACCGTTTATTTCAATGACCTCACGAGCTCGTGCAGCTGCTCGCCTCTTTAATGACCAGGCGCAAACATTTTACCAGTCTATCGGAGTGATTAGTACAGTCAGTATAGTAACATATATACGGTAAATATCGCAGCGTACCTCGTCGAGACAACATGCACGTTTTTCCGTGCTCTTGAATTTCTGTCTCGACGTTCCTGCCGATCACTTTTCCCGTAAAACAATTTAACAAATTTTATCTTGATTTTATCGCGACTGCCGACCATGCGCGGACGCGGCCGTAGAGCGGTACCGCAGAGCCTGGGCGAGGTGTGCGCTGCGGGAGAAAAACACGCTCCATAGTGTCTTCGCTTTCTGGGAGTGTTGCGCAATGCGTGGACGGGGGTGGGTTTGCAAGCGTGAGAACTGTTCAACTCATATCACGTGAGTGATCGTTTCGATATGGTTGGCCCGTCGATCGAAGCGTTCAAACGTTCAAACGTTCAAACTGCAAGAATATCTTCCTCTCAAGCTCAACCATTCCACGTCTCAGTATTCCACTAAGATACCCTCCATCCTGGCTTTAGAAACACTCAGAGCGGACCCCAAATCCAAAATGTCTGCGCTTCCAGTCAATTCCTCCATTCAGCGCCTCGACCTCGATATTCTTTGGTGCATTGTCATGATGAACGCTGACATGTTCAGTGATCCCAGAGCACTAAAGACAACTCTGGCGACATCTTGCGTGTGCCGCGACTGGCGCCAACTCATGCTTAACACAGCTTCACTCTGGGCACACCTTATCGACCTTGATCACCCGCTCTGGATAAAACGCGAAGGGAGCCGCGAAATGATCCGCAGGAGTGGGACAGTGCTGTCATGGATCAAATCGCACTATCAAAATATATCCGGCGTCTGTTTCAGGCATCTGATTATTTTTCCGCGCGAGAACTGGACGCGAATCCAGAAGCTCGAAGTAATTGTTCCTTTCGGACGGTTCAGTCGAGATGATGCGATCTTCTACTCCGGACTTTCTGGTCAGGATCAGAATTCACCATTATGCTGCCCAGCTCCGCACCTCAAATCATTCAACATTGTTTCTGATTCACATGAGTTCCGCCATTCCGACCCTATACTCCCCACCTGGCTTTTTGGTGGAGATGCTCCGATATTGCGGGAGTTGCGCTGCCGTAATTATAGGCTCAAATTTCCACTCTTGTCGTCATGGCCGCAGCAGATCAATACACTGGAGCTTGATACAAACATGCCGGTCTCTGAGGCGCTCAAGGTCCTTGTATTGACTGAAAATCTGGTCAATATTCGACTTGATCAGATGGTAGCCGACGGTACAGCTGTCTCGTTGCCTCTTGTTTCACTCCCGAAACTCGCGCATTTGGATTTAAATCTCTCCGAAACACTTACTCCAGGCGCGATACTCCTGGACCACATGTGTATCCCTCCGACTTGCTCAGTGAGTTTTTCCGGTCATTCGATACGAGGCGGAAAAATAGGGAAGAAAAGCATTCTCGAGCCTAGCCTCCGGTCCATATCTACTTTCGCAGAGCGTCAGTTCGCACACAATGCACCTCAACAACTATCGCTTGCGATCACCGCTCACGAGTTTAAACTCATGGCTACAACCCACTCGGCGTTCTCATTCACGTTCTGTGTGAAATTGGCAGAGAAACAAGTGTTCCCTGGGCACACGCTTACCATATTACTCCGCGAATTGACCCTGCCCGACTTTTCCAATGTCACCTTGTTCGAATTCAAAACCATTGACATGAATTATTCAATTAAAGGAATCAATGCGTTCATGCGATGTATATCTTCCGCGAACACTATTTCAACCGACCAATGCTCGCTTCACCATCTTCGCTGCCCCTCAGCCTTAAATGGGGCGGAAGGGATGTCTATGATCCCATTTCCTGAGCTCAAGACTCTCAAAATTGTTTCATTCCCGCTGCCTTACCTCAGACTTGACGAGACTGCCGGTTCTATATCCAAATATGTCATGGAACGCATCGAGCATGGGTATGCACTCGACACCGTAGATTTCACAGAGGACCCCCTGGATATTCTCCTAGAAATGGAATTTCTCGGAAAGGCGGATGGCTTGAAGGTGCTCTGGCGACAGTGTGGGTTTGCAGGGGTTCGCGAGTACATATGTGGCACGGACGAAGCACATGCCTTATGAGTGGTTGATCAGCCAGTTTTTGTCTATCGTAACATTCAAGCATGCGATATTCATTATGTGCTTATAGATATCTTCACAGTGTATCATACTGATGTAATAAAAGCATTGGGAGAGAAGATCGGACAGACACGAAATGCACCTTCGTCATGAACACGTCGCACACTTTTGTATTTTAGTATTACTTGCATCTATTAGTATTGCTTACACGCGTCTGGACGCACCGCACCGCACGCGTCTCGCGGATCACTACAGCGATTGGCTGTATGGAGGATGAGGAAGACCGCGTTATATAGGATGCGGACAGCAGCCGCCGCACTGCTGCTCCTGTACGTTGTGCTGGCGCCGGCTACGCTGAGAGCAAGTGCCGTATGCGCCGAAGATGAAGATGAAGGCCGTATGCTCTGAGGAGTGACTACTATGGCCGCTTGCTCTGCGGAGGACAGCCAGCGATGCGTATATGATGCGTGCTGCATGTGCTCGTGACCGGCGCGGCGCGGCGCACGACATGCACACCGCGACGCGCGAAGCGAGCGCGTGCGCCGAGTGGCGTAGCAAGTGCTCTGTATGCATCTGCATTGTGTATTCACGCACCCATGCGTCGTCGGCGGAAGAGAGGACGGCGCGATGCAGCATAACGCACCTCGCGTCGGTGGCGCCGGATCAGGTTGACAGGAGGTGCACGGACCATGCATGGGAAGGATACTATCCCGTAAGCCTCTTAGCAAGCCCGAGGGGCAAGCCACGTTTCTTGATAAGATCAACATGTACTCGTTTTCAGCGTGCATCATAGTGGTGAGGAGGGAGGCGCAGCTGAGAAAGCGGGAGCTTGGCGCGAACGCATCACACGGAAGAGCGAGGAAGGTTAACGGCTATCGGCGAGGCACAATGTGACATTTATTGGGAATCAATTCTACTTTCGTCCAGAGAAATTGTACGAAGGACGTCCGCAAAGCGTGGTTCTTTGAACACTGCGTTCAGCTGGGGCACCCCGCGACTCCCGAAGAGTAAGCACACTGGGTAGTCGCCTCTGCGGACTGCGTCAACCACGGCGCCGACAAGGCGCACCTGCGCCACGCGGTCCCTGCATTCATCGACCTTCAAACAGGAGCACGAGCGTCGCATGGTGTGCACTTCAGCTGGTGGAGTGGCTCCGAAACAAGCGCGCTGAGCTGCGTGTCGAGTGATTTTCTGAAGAGCGGCGGCGGCGGCGATGATGGGGATGACGATGAGCCGAGGTATGAGATCACCTCCACATGAGTATTGCGCTCACGTCGACTAATGCGGTGGGCCAGATGAAAGAAAGCGTGAGCGTCGAGCGCATAGAGTCGGTCCTGTTCCATGCAAAAAACACCAGCTACACAGACGCCGCAGTTGAATAAATAGTTGTTCGGCCGAGCCTTGGCCGCAGTGGTCGTGTTCGAGGAAAGCACAAGATGGGCACAATTAGCAGCTGTGCATTCCTGCTCTTCCACGAGGTAGTAATTGGCGGTTAGTTGATATGCTGAAAGCCTGCACTCCATCTTGCCTGAATGAGATAACCGGTGCGTCTGTACGTACGGGGAGACTGCCATATTAGCGTTATGTGACGTGGAGCACTCGTGTTTGAGGGGCGTACGTGCTACACTGGCGGCGCGCGGAGGTTGGAATTGGGTGGGATAGCATGGTGGGACTCTGGGAGGTCGAGTGCAGCATACGCGCGGGGAGAATCGACTTGAAAGCCACGTGAAGGCGATGCGTATCGTAGGGGAAAATGAAGACGTATTCCGATTGAGAGTGAAGAGTCCAAGACCTTTCGAAGCATACGGTCGCCGCAGAGATTGAGGTGCACTTTGGGTGCAAGTCACCACTCGTGCCGCGTCGGAAGAGTCCGGTGCCGCCCGGCGCCCGCTGCCGAGCGCATCACTTTATGACGCGGGCTCGTCCTTGCCCTCGTCCGCTTAGTGCATCGTCGATTACTGGCCCGCCGTGCGAGCTGCTACGCCCCAATTACGAACTGAATAGCATTTTATCTCTCCGGTCCGATTACAGAGTGATTCGGTGCAAGGTTGTCTTCAAGGTATTTATATTTACGCGCACCACACTACTCTTTACTGAGCCACGCACTGCACGCGTAAAGAGTCGTGTGCCGGGTTCAACTTGTGTATAAGCTGTACGAATATCTTGAGAGAATAATAGACGTTTATCAGGCTCAATTACATACAAAGTATTCAATTTGCTTCTGTTGATCGAACTCGGATACTAATGTACTGAACAACGAATGCTACTTAATAGGGAGGTAGTACATTTTGGGAGCAATTGAAAGAGCTTGTAAGGTCATTGAAATTGATTGTGTTCTGCGCTGTTCCCGGAACATGAGAGAAATTCCACGTGCCGCTAGGGAGGATGACGAAGTTGGCGGCGCCTTGCTCCAAGAAACATCCAAAGTCCCTGTATTCCTGATTAGGCATCGTACATGTTCAGTTCACTTCAGCTGTATCTCACTCGAAAAACGTGCATGAAGTGTCATAAGTATGGGTGCCCGTTAGCACTTTTATTATCCGCAAATAGATAACACACTTTTTGGAATACAATTATAGAAAAAACAATGCCGCACATATATAGCGAGTGCCGCACTTATATAACTCACCCCGCACATATAAGTTTTCTCGCCGCACATAGAACTTTTGAGGCCGCACATATAACTTCTGGCCGCACATATATAACTTTTCGCCGCATATATATACATTTCAGCCACACATATATAATTTTTGGCCGCACACATATAACTTTTGACTTTATATTTTCAATTCAAATAACTACCTGGAAGGCCGCATACATAGATCTAAAATGGAATTTATTTGTTCAGAAGTACGATTTTTGGTCAGGAACTCGGCATGGCCGGCGAATCCGGCAATCACGGCACGCACGGCTACCGTCCACCCAAACGCGTGCTGTCGTGGTGGTGTCGAGAACCTCATCCCGTTGTGAATTTACGCCGTAGCTCCTTAATTATTATTCTCAATGGGTTAATTGATCATGCTCCTCCGCTAATGAAGTCCGTACAGTCATAGGGAGTGCAGCACTCTACCTGTGATGTGCCGCAGAGCGTGTATCTAGTGCATGCTGCATGCGCACCGCCTTTCTAAGATACTCTTCCCTGCGCCATGGATCCGCGCGTAGCCGCAGACCCCCAATGCCGCCGTGTACAATGTCTCCGGCGAGGTATCGCTAGTCTGGAGATGTGTTTGGAATGCACAGGTGGCAGGCGATCATTCACTTTTAGTCCTCTCGCTCCACGCTGTTGATGACTGTTAACAGCTGCACCAGCCTGCGCACGCGTGACGCCGCACTCTGTGAGCCTGTGAAGGCGCGCAGAAGCGAGGTGGCCAATAATTCAGGTGAAAAATCGCCAGATACTCATAAATGCTGTATGAATCGTGAAGAATTCACCCTTCTAATGCTTTATTACAATATCGGATAATACTGGTACCCGTAGCTAGAGCTACAGCATGAATTAGCCACGGACTACTGGTATAGAGCATTTGTTGCAATGGCCGGGACGCGGTGATTGCGGTGATTGCCGGATCCGCCGGCCATGCCGAGTTCCTGGTCAAATTCGCACTTTCGAGCAAGTAAATTATATTCGAGATCTATCTCTGCAGCTTTAGAAATAGTTATGTTAATCGAAATTTAAAATTTAAAAGTTATATATGTGCGGCGAAAAGTTATATA
>JAEKIV010000762.1:0-14911 GCA_016801325.1 Hypholoma fasciculare
TTTTTTTTGGTTGCGTGTTGACACGTTTTGTTGGTAATGCAGAGGCAAGCTGTACGCGTACCCGCTCCCGAGCGAGTGGACGTGGTTCCGCGCGGAGCACGATGATAAGATATACCGCGAGAAACGCGCGAAAGAGACGTTCCAAGCGGGGCTGCAATACCTTCCTTTCCTGCTCGACCGCGCGGCGCCCGACGCCTCGCTCGTAACCTACCTAAGTGAGATGAGCAAGCGGAAGACGGGCGTGCTGGATGCGATCAGGACGAAGGAGCTCCCGAGGCTTGCGTGGGCGGAGGATAAGGCGCGCGCGGAGGAGGCGGTGGAGGCGTATTTGGCGAGGTGTAGGAATGGGAATGGGGTCAATGGGAGTGGGGGTGGGAGTGGGGAGGCGATGAGCGTGGATGAGCCGTCGTAGGAAGCGTGGTGGGCGCCCGTGTCCCGCACGGTGGATGAGGTCGGGTTGGGGTCATATACGCGCGTTGTTGTGCGCGCATGCGTGCGCACGTACGCACGCCGCGTGCGATGCGACGCGCGCTGGGGGTTTTTTTACTGCTTTGCTTTTGATGCTGTCGTATATTCACGTTGTGGCATTTCTTTTCTGTACTAATACATTGCATTCATACATTCGTGTGGTGGGAGACGGTTCGTTCTATTTAGATTGGGTTTGGTATGTGCGATGGGCGCTCAGCGCTCAGCGCTGGGACTCTGGAGGTGGTGTGCTGTGCTGCGCGTGCGACTATGGTTATAATTTGGAGAGGCGCTTATTGATATCGCTCGCTCAGCTGACGCTGTGGATGCTGTGCGCTTCAGAATCAAGGTGCATTCCTAAAATATGGTGCGCGGGTTGTGCGTGTGGAGAATTGAATTGGTATGTATTGAGTGATATCTATTGAATGATATCCGCTGTGTGAGAGCTAGTTGTACTGTGCGCTACATTTGAGTGATATCAATTCAGTGACATGAGCCATCGCTGGGCTAGATGCGCTGTACGCTACATATGCGTGTTGTGCCGCTGCGCCAGATATGCTACCGCGGATGATACGCCGGGGAAATGCATGCGTGCGTGCGTCCATGCTTGAAGCCAGCTCCGGCACGCGGCTGGCGCTTATGCATGAATAGAGCCTTCTCTTACCTGCATCCTACGTATTTAATTTGGGGCGTACACTTCTCTTTGCGTGCCACGCGGAGATTAACGCATAAGCACGCTCCCAGCACACACACCCCGCGCCGTCCCCAGCGGAGTCTGTATGAACTATGAAGCGTAAGACGCCTACTAATCATAAGCTAGTAATACATCCACGCCGAAGGTGCGGCCGCGCGGAAATGAACGCACGCACAGACGACGAGCCCATCCGGCACGGAGGTGCGTTCCCTCCGCCGCGAGCACGACGCATGTGCCGGGGCTCGCTGGGGCTAGGTCGGTGGGAGCAGGTGGGAGCGCGCTGAGAGACGCCGGCACAGCCGCGACACCCAAATAGCGCCCGTGCGAGTCAGACGCACGCAGACCAAAAATAGCGTGGCGCAGCAAGCGCGCTGAGTAAGTGCTAAATTAGCGTGCTTGATTGAAAAGAGCGAAGAGGGGTGGGTGGCGCGCACAGCCTCGCGGAGCCCGCATGGGACCGCCTGGGAGCCGCGCACACGCCGCGCGCGAGCGATCGGGTGGGCGTGCGCGCTGCGCTGCGTGGATGGGGCTGGCGTGGGCGCGCGTGCGCTCGACAGACGCCGGTCCGCGGCCCTGGTGGGACGCCGGTGCCCGAGGCGCCCGTGTGCAGGGCGGGGTTGTACACGTATCTACGGCGCCTATCGGATGCGATCCGACGGCGCTTGCGTGTGCCGGCCCGTTGACAGCCCGCATCATCGGTCAGAGGAGGGGCATGGGACCACATGCACGGCATCGCATCGCCTTGCGTCGCGCACGCCCGCGCGCACGCACCACGCCGCTGGGCCGGGTGCTGTGGATACAGCTAGACGTATGTACTTGTTACATACGGATATCGATGCGGATGCGGATGCGCGGATAATGAAACGAAGGCTCCTCGGGGGCCTGCGCTGCCCGCGTGCGCGCTGTGCGCATGGGAAGCGAAGCGCCCGGTGCTGCTCGGGAGAACTGATCAGGCGCTGCTGTCCGATGATAATGCGCCCGGCATGAGCAGCCTTCTCTGCACGCGGACGCAGTAATCCTCGCGCGCCTATTCGCCGCGGCAGCAGTCGCGGCTGCGCCTGCCGTCGGCGCTAGACACCGCTCCAGCTCTGCGGCGCCGCGCACCCCACCGCGCGTATCGCCGCCTGCGCGGGCGACCGCGGCGTACGCTCACAGCGCTCCACGCCACGTCACGCCACGCCCGCGCCCCCTGTCGGATGATGTACCATCCGATAGCCTGTGATAGCACATTAGCCAAGCCAGGATTAGCCGCGCTAAACATAGCCGTGATAGTCAGCGATTTTTAACGCCCGCTGCTTGGCAGGGCGACAGCCGTGGGATTGTCCAGGGGTCATGGGGCCAGCTATGTGTGCTCACTGCGCTTAGCCGCGCGCCGGCGCCAGAGCGCACGGGTCCAGAGAGGTCCAGCGCGGACGGTCTTATCGATGGGCCTCGCATCTGATGTGCCAGCTGAGATTCGATTGAGGCCCGGCGCGTCTGAGGATCGAGGTAGATTCTCCACGCCTAGCCAGTGACGGCGTGCACATCGACGTAAATGTGCCATTAGCAAACGCACCAACGGGCGCGTATTAATAGACGCTCGCTCGTTACTCGCCGCCGTTGCGCCGCACCGCCTTGCGCGTGGGAGAAAGGTCTGGCCAGTTAATGGGCGTTCATGTCTCTAAATGAAACTGTCCGAGTAGATGGCGCCTGCGGAAATTGTGCGCTGACGGCAGAGCGCCCGTGAGGACATACGCTGCTATTTTTAAGCTCGTGGCGCTTTGGCGGAGTAAACAGGTTCTGGATTTATCGATATCAGATAATCAGTATTGCACCCACTCGTCACATTGTTTCATTCGCGATATGTAAACAAAGTTGTAGCAAAGATCCAGCATTGTATAACCGTCCCAACGTTGGAATTGATTGTTGGAATTCGAACCAACTTTTCACCGTGTGATAAAGATTACCGAGTGACCTTCTTTCTAACTCTGAGAAACGAGGCAAGGTCTTCGATTATTTCTGTACCAACATGGTGCGTCTCTTTCACATAGTAGCTTCATCAGAACTTCTTCCAATTAATCGATATCGGATGAACAAGAAGCGTGTGCACGTATACGGCATGTTATTTCATTCCGGGTACATTGTATTACAAGCAGTCGTAGAGAAGCTACTGTTATAAACGAGCAAAGCAGCTTTAACAGCACATTTTTCTTTTTCGTTCTCCTAGTTTTGAATGAAATATCATATGTGATCATCAAGGAATTGGCCGAGTCGAGCCTCGGCTCTTATAACTATATAATACACGTCTCTACCTCTCGAGCACCCTAGAATGGAGCTGGCACTGAAGTATTTCTGGAACAAGGTAGCCGTGTCGCTTTCATGTTGTACTTTCGTCACCAATTTCCAGGAATTTATCAACGTAGAACGATCTAGAATCAAAGGCGTGTGTAGGTCGTATTATTCCATACTACGTAACATATACTAGAGAAACGGTCGTAGAATTATAGAAGCTAGAGCTGTAAATGATACCAAAAAAAAACCATGATTCATGAACTGCTATCTAATCGTCTTGAAACTGGGAAAGGTGCTCCCAGTCTGTATCAGAGCTATCCTCCGCCCAAGTGTCGCTTTGGACCGAATCTTTCACCATGTTGTCTGCGTCGTCGGCGCCCAGGCCCTTTCGATGAGGAATGACTCCAAAGGAGCGTGACTCTTGCAGATTCTGCCAGGCAGCAATGTTCCAGCCTCCCTTCACTTCGTCGCCGCAGAAGGTGGACACACCGGGAACGGTGGCCGTGGGCAATACCACAGCGTGCTCGCCGCCTTCAGCGGGCCGCGCCGCTTCTGGTTCTTCCTCGTTCGGTGTCGTGCTGAGTCCATCCCCGTGCACGCTGGTCTCCGGCGAGTCGAGCGCCTCGCCCAAGTCTAGCGCGCGTTGTGAAAGGTGTGCGAGCGCTAAAAGGAATGGAACGTTGGAGTCTTTTCTGTTTCTTGCCGTGAGCACCGGCATCGGGGGAGTTGGTGTATCGTCGTCGTCGTATTTATGGGAAGATGATATGAGGGATGGTTTCTCCTCTGCGCTGCTCTTCTGGACAATCAACGGTGGAGTAAACACATTTCTAGAGGCAGGTAGCGGCGAGACGGCGGCAGGATTGTGCGAAAGCTGAGCGTTCATCCCGGCGTATAGATTGGGGGTTAGATGAAGAAGGTGTTTGTAGCTCGGAAAATTTCGTTGCGGTTGTATGTTGCGTGCAGGTAAGTTGATCCGCGTCTTCTGCTGTGGGGGCGGGTAGACATGTTGGTGAACTGGCTGTCTCGCCTCT
The DNA here is from genome assembly GCA_016801325.1 of Hypholoma fasciculare. Lineage (NCBI taxonomy): Eukaryota > Fungi > Basidiomycota > Agaricomycetes > Agaricales > Strophariaceae > Hypholoma > Hypholoma fasciculare. The sequence continues at coordinate 4,462 of JAEKIV010000762.1, forward strand.
GGATAGGCGCCCATGGTTCTGTTCGCATCGGTTTCATGCTGCATCTGTACGGATAATACTTTCGAGGCGGAAATATGTGGTGGCTATCGTCTCTCATGAATATTAGCATATTTATACGCTCGCCATGAACTTCGTCAAGCGTCCTGCGCGATATCGTCAAGCGACGGCCACAATGCAACCAAGCGTGCTTTCCTTTTCTGGACACCTGTGGCACACCTTTTTGGTTGTCGATGGTGTGGCCTTGGCCCTCCGCTCGCCGCAACGGGTCGCACAACAAACATGGCCACGCCCTCACACCCAGGTCTGCCGGGTCCACGTCCTGATCTGCGTGGACACTCCCTTAGTTGGTAGTCTTCACTCTCGACTCTTCGCGACTTCCGTGTTGTTAAATTTCCTCGCGTACTAAAAGTACGCTTTTCTCGCAACACGTTCACCTTGATCCAATTCTAAGTAAAGTAGGCTCATCCGCCACAGTTTGTCCTAAAATGGTCCTGGCACAATTGTTAGGTCATGCTGTTGTTTCAGCTCTGGACCGGTTACATATCGGCTACATAGGCCAACAATACGTTGTACAACTGCGTTGGAGATTAGTTGATGCACAACGCGAGTACATGTATCTTCTATCTGCCACGTAAACAAATAAAGTGTCTGTTGTGGCTCCTAGTAATTGTGGCTTCGATACTGAATGAAGTAGAGAAGGAACAAAGACCGACAAGGGGCGTATATATAATGCGTCGTTTGGGCCCTACCTCTCCAGCTACATTTTCCCTTCGTTCGCTAAATAACTCTAACACTACAATGGACTGTAAGCTGTTTTACCTATGAAACGCCTTCGTCGCTTACTATTTACTGCTTAGATCTCAGAGTGCCTCGCTACCGTGCCGAAGGCGGTTTCGATATCACAGAGGCTAACACTGCTTACCCAAAGCATCTCGTATCTGAGGAGGACGAAGATGCACGCGATCAACAGCTGGAAAGTCGCCAACCCTGTAAGTCCCACCGTTCAGTGTCCTGATGTCATCATGATCTTATTTGCCTTCTTAATTGATATTCACGGTGCTATAGATATTAATGACGCATACCCTGTACACCACATCGGAGAGTATTCCCATACTGAAGACGAGCAGGCGCCGACGAGGCCGCAAGACTACTACGCTGATGCGCAATACAACTATCACCCCCTCGCTCAAGAGCAGCGCACCACGCGTCCTGTTGTCATCCCAAACAATGAATTTGACTCGTCAATTTCATTTCAAAAAGATACACGTCGCAAGAAAAAAAAGAAATCTTCATCGCGTTCCGGTGGATCTAAGCGCCCACAGGGGTACATGTACGATTACGAGAACAATTTTCCGAATGCCACGCCGCCCGCTCCTGCTCCTGCTGCAGGGCAAATGTACTCATATACGCCCGCTCCGCTTCCGCCTCTCCCCCGTGTCGTGGACACAGCTACACAGTGGGATGCGTACCTGTTCTCCACAGCTTCGCATTCGGCATACCCCAGTGCGTCAGCTGTCGCTGCACAGTACGGAAGTCTGTTAAGTGAGTTTAAATGTTTGATAATCTGCTTTTGACAAATGTTGATGCGCTTGATTTTCAGCTACATATTCTACGTGGAATGCTGCAGCCGCGTATGGATACTACGTACCACAGCCTGCCAGTGCGCCAGTAGCGCCAGCTCAAGCTCAGCCGGAAACATCTAGGAGAGGAAGACACGATTCTATCTCGATCTCCGACTCAGATAGCGAGTGATTGGATGAGGAATAGCTTCGAGCGCCCATAGCAGGAGAGACTTGTTGTAGGGTCATCATAGTGGGAAATTACTGGATAATAATACAATACTCTATCTTTATATCGAATTTACAAGTTCACGGGAAGAAAATTGTATGCATGCGGATTGAAAGCAAGATCTCTGGCGTTCGACGGGAATGTCTTGGTTATTATTTAACATGGTAGCTCGCTACAGTATTCCCGGTGTACCTCTGTTCATTCCGAAGAGAGTCGTCTATCAGGCGCCGCAATTCTCTACTCTTCATCTCTTCTATCTGGTCTCGTATCTTTGCTACGCAATCGGGCGGACACATCGCGTGAGGATCAGAGATGCTAAAGAATGTCTGCACCTCTTCGATTTGTTGAGCAGAATGCGAGGGAAATTCGTGTACTGGGATGGGCGGCGTCGAGGTGGGCTCCAAACTGATGGGACCGGCGCGCGTCGGGGTTGGGGAATAGATAGGGATCCACCCAAACCCTTTTAAAAGCAGTCCGTTTCCGTATTTGTCAGGTACGTATGCATTGTATTGAGCGAACTCTTGACGAGCGTAGTCATCGGTGCTGTGACTGCAGGAAGCGTAGGTCTCTTGATGAGTTATCGCTTGTGTGTCATGGGACTTGCTGAGGCAAAAGCTGTCGGAAACGCATGTGGAATATTGACCTGGTGATTGCGTAGCGGGACAATATTGGTTTTCGGAAGATACGGGATGCATTCCCTGAAGTGGGGGCTGAATGTTGGAATAGGAGTAGTAAGAATCCATGACAAGACGCGGAAAATTGTATTTCAGGACCATGTCCAACACGCAGTATTTATGCAAAACAAGACCGCTGGGTATTGAAGCGCAGAGGTTGAGCCACTTACACCTATTGTCGATGTGGCGTCAAGTGAGCTGGCCAGAGCTCTGCCGACAAATTTATTCCATATTAGGCACTATATTCCTATTTTGGACACCTTGTGGCCGTCGTCAATAGTTTAGTCCTCCCTTTGCAATCATCGCGGTACATGATCGACATACAACATGGCCTTGAAAGCATAATTAAACGAATTTCGGGCCATCATTATAAGTTTGGCAGTGTATGATGTCCTTGTTCTGCCATTGCTTGCTAGTAAGGTCGTGGAGACACGTTCGACCATGTATTCAGCCGAGCAATTATGCAAATATACAGTACACCTTCACTATGACCCAGCCTCAGGCCCGGCTGTCCGTGCAAGTTTCACGAAGCAGCAGAGGAGACCAGTGATCACCCGTGGACTCAGTGGTTCTCCTACGTTTTCTGCTATATAGTAACGATCTATTCCTACGTTCTAACTGACTCGGCGTACGAGTGTACAACGACATTGATTGGATAATAATTTCGTAGTCTGCCTAACGCATGTTACCAGCTCTTCCCTGTCGACGTTAATCATCAGTATGTTTACTGAGGGCACCTTTCTCGTTGACGTACGGTATAATGTGCCACTGGTTCGGAATGGAAGCTGAGATGTAGGTTGCTCCAATGTGTGCTCAGCTAAGGCCGCTGTTTCTCTGAGGTTTTCCGGAACACTCTAAATCACTCCACAGCCCTATCCGTCGAGCCACGGTGCTCCCCAAGTGTCGTACTGTGAGGATTTCATCTTTTCGAGGAATTCATGCCGCGAGATATTCTATAAAATCGAACAGATCGACTTGATAATTCTCTATCTAATCGTCGATTTTGAATAGTTCGCCCAGCCTGTGGAAAGGAGTACTGAATACAGACAATAAAGATGGTGGTAAAGTGTAAATGAATACCTTATGTGAACCGAGCGTTGGCTTCAAAAACGGGAATATGAACCCTTCTAATGGCCTCTGCTAATAACTCTGCGGACGCGCCGTCGGAATCGAGAGTCGTCTGTTCTTCCATATCTCGGTAGTGTTTATTAATACATTTCGCCGCGCCTGATAAATGTGCGATCTCAGCGCAGGCGGCGTGAATAGCAAGATATGTTGGGGATGGAACAGGAAGCCTAGCGGGATCTGGCGTGGTAAACGTGACATATTCGGGAAAACCGCGCAGGACGATGGGATCTGATGCTCTGAGCATGTACTTATTCTCTTCTTTCTGGTAAATTTCACGATATATGAGCGCAGTCAAAGTTCTGAGTTTTGACGACGTACTGTTGCAGCGAGCCAAATATATAATTCATCGAAAAAGTGGTGAAACCCAGGGCATGTGGTCATCACATTCTCCAAACGGTATACTTTGGAGCCACTCAGGTCGTCGGGGAGTGTTTCGTGACCAAAGTGCTGCATAATTTCCCAGAAAATCGCGGAATAGTCATTTTTATCGGGGCCCATGTGTGCGCTCCCGCCAGCAGACGGAGCGAATATGTATGCACAGTCCGTTGATCCTACTCGTAGACTGGAGTCGGAGAGTAACTTTTCTTCTAACTCTCGAATTTCCATAACAGAAAATAGGTCATATTCCCCAGTTATCACACAACGATGTCCATCGCGAATGAGAGCCTACGTATTCTGCATGAGCGATGACTCAAAAAAAAAGCATAAGACCGACCATCGTTTTCGCGGTCTCATCAGATTGAGGAGCCGTCAATAAAGTATCATTTATCATGTCTGCTATTGTTTCGAAAGCAGGGCGAGACATGTAATTTGAGAGTATTGGCTCAGTTCCCCTATTTTTTCGAACTGGAGTCGAGTCAGAAGGCGAAACTTTGACTGTACTAATAAATTTGACGACTGACATGCCTTAATATAATGATCGTAGTACATCTGACCAACAGCAAGAAGGGCAGAATCTCCACTACACGAATTGATCTCTTCGGCGACTGTTTTTAGTCCCTGTTCTCCTGGCACCAGATGCAGGAGATATCCCAGTATTCGGATGTAGACCAGGTCGTTCCCTATGTGTCCGCCTTTATCCGCGTTTGATTGTAGAGATTTTTCTAGTTTAAGGCAGACATTATATGCTCCCACGAAGCGAGGTACATTTGCGAGCCTTACGGGGACGTTAGGGGGCAACGAAGTCATGAGTATGGATGTGGTCGCAACAAGGTCAACCGGTCACGGTCGCCAAGCACTGCAACCAGTTTTTTATGATGACGTAATTCTTTCCATTTTGGGATCAGCAGGAGCAGTGCGTCTACGAACTGTGAATTTGAAGCTTTGAAGCTTAAACTTCTCCTGCTCTTTCCCTTCACGCTCAGAACGTTGCTCTTGCATCCCTCACAAAAGTCCCACTGAAAAATGTCGTTAAACTTTCTCTGAGAAGAAAACAATGGTTATGAGTTTCATAGAAGACTACGGGTAGAAGCCTAAGGAATGTCACAGGTGTGCGTTGGGTGTGCGGAAAGCTCGCGATCAACATGGGAATTCTGACTGAGGACATCGAACCACGAAGTGCGGACTCAGATGTCGGGAAAAAGACGTCATCCAATCAAGATAATTTCATAAAACGGATATGCACTACAGGACGCACTCACATATGCGGAATGGACCGGGTGGCCCATCATTTATGGCACACGAAGTTGTTGACGTCGTGTACCACTTCCCATGTTGATTGCGTTGGATACTGACTACACCGAAATTACGCAGTCTGATTTCGAGCCCCCCTCGAACGCAAGTCTGGTCAACATAGCCGTAGTGGTTCGGAAATAATAAACTGCATCGTCGTTGAGCTCTCCTCCCGCATTATAAAAGGCGTATCCCTCTCACTTGCCAGACAATAGTCGCCTCTCCTCTGCGCTCACACCATTCGACATGAATGATCTCCCGATGCTCAATACGACTCAGCTTAAACCTAAAGCTTTTTGGAAATATCTCTCGCAGAGCCGCCTGGAATTCGCAAGGAAGGCGGCAGCCGTTGCGCCCGTGGGTCTGTGGGATATAAACGACAAAACCGATTTCGTGCGCTACTTGAACCACATAGGTGGTATTATCGCCTGTCGTGCTTCATTTTGTGAGTCTTTCGTTCCAGTTTCTTCATAGTATTGTGATGTGTTAACACCCGCGTAGTTTTAGAGTACACTCTCACCTTCGTCGCCTCGAGCGGTTCGACTGGCGATCACCTTATTTGTGCTGACGGTGTGGCTCATCACCGCCACTTTTTTCAACGTTCAACGTCGCGGATGTACAATGGCCGGACATCGAAGCAAACGCCGACCTCTCTGGAGTCTGGAACCTTCCACTTCAGCAGACCTTTTCGAGGTCGTCAATTCCACAGTTACTCTTCTGGCGAAGCCTCCGGACAAAGTGTACATGCAAGGATTTTATGTACGTTCGGGTGGCGTTCAACTGATTCTCACCACGGCTGGGGGCGTGATCGCGGCTACCATGTTCGACCCGACTTCTTCGCCGGGACTAGAACTACTTTAAGCATCCGTCTACTGTCTATATCAGTCGCCCCACAACTATCTTGATCCAAATACAACACGACGAAAAGACCCTCGAACGGGGTGCTACGTTTTTGACGTCGTCCTGCGGCTGGAGACGTACACTTTGACTGCATCGGATACCGTTATGTTTATGCTGGAGCGCGCGCTGACAGACGTACGTGTGCATTCGTAAACAAGGAAAACCCTGGCGTTCTAGAATCCGACGTCTACGTACCCTTAATCAAGGAGATATATACGGATAACAATTATCATGAGGCCGACATTCTTTTACGGCTGCCCCAAGGCCGAGGTGTCCCAGGTGTGGTGGAGTTTGCGTATGCCGAAAACATTACATCTGGGCCAGAGGAGTCTTTTACGAGATATCGCATTGCGTACTGTCTGGCGAATCGTTCACGACTCTGTGCACTCTCGAAAGATGTTTTCGTGGCTCCGTATGGCCTACTTGAAAGTGAGTCCACTGAATTTGTCGCTTCCAAGCTTTGCTAAGACTTTTTAGTTTAGGGACATGGGTCATGTATCGACATTATGGTGTCCTTCACCGCAACATTGGGGAAAGCAGTTTGATCGTCTTAGCGTTCGCAACACCCGGCGCATTGCGTCCGGGATCCACTACTAACCTAGAAAAACCGCCATATGGGAACGCCACTTACTGTTCTGCTGGGCGTCTGTCGGGAGAAACGTGAGTGTTTCTTTTTTATTGGCCAGTAATTGGGGCTAAATTTCGGGCAGAATCAAACGTAAAATAGCCTCAAGTCTACTGGTCGACTTCAGGCAAACGCTGTTATCCCTAATCAAGTACCCGAGGACGCACCCCCGACCTTCATCCCTCTATCTGTTCCATGGAATTCAATGTATACTGGGGAGCCGCACCGGCGCACAGCACATCACACTCTTAGGTACGACGCAGAGCCAGTATTTTGGATACTGCGTTGCCGCCTGGTGCGCACACGACTGGCGTGGCCCCGCCGTATGATCTGCGCTTGTGCCTGAGCGACCTACAGAGGAGGTGAGGGAAGCAGCTATGAATCATCTATTGGGGCATTCAGCATATGACGAGCTCAACAAATTAGTTGCGCGCTTGTGGAATGTTTTGCGATTCGAGCCGCACTGTGGGACCGAGGTGGCCTACACGGACGCCGAGTTTGTGTACCAGGCGATGCAGCGACGAGCGTCATATCCTTATTGTTTTGTTGAGAGTAAAGCGGAGCCTTTCATGAGCATGGCAAGATCCGTGGAGCGCGACTTGGAGGATTATTCTATTTTGAAACCCGGTTTCTCGGGGTTTCAAAATTTCTTGTTTTGAAGCCGGGTTTCTACAGGGTTTCGATAAAGCAAATAAGAGACGGCAGTTAGTCGGCATAGTACAAGATTCAATGTCCGCTCTAGCCGCATGGTGGGCCATGGTCGGTCGCTCTTGACGCGCTCAGCTGCGCGCTCCGGTATATTCATTAGTATATACACATAAGAGCCACAGTATAAAAGTAAGAAACAATTTTCAATGACTTGGCAGACCACGCGACGCGCATATGTTGGGACACAATGCCCCACGGCCTTGCCACGGCCATGTACTTACGCACAAACCAGACAGGCTAGACGTCTGTGTTCATACGTGTCACGTAAAATAAGTGCGCAGCATTTTTTGAGCCCAAAAGCCTGTCATGGAACGTTTGTGTGAGTACGAGCCGTAACGCAGCACTGACACGCCCCTGAACACCGTAATAGTCAAAAACAACTGACTAGCTGAAGACACACCGAGTACAAATTTCTAAAAACCTATGAATTAAATGAACAGAAGCTTTTATATATAATTTTTAACCTTGTTCAATAGATTTGGATGAAGGGTAGTGTGCATACAGGAAAAGCAAGGGCAGGCCTGGGCAGGCAAGAAACGGACGGGCGAGCCGGAAGCGCGGCAACACCGTCGGATCAATTTGGCCGAGATGCACGCACAAACAGGGTACAAATATTGCTCTTGAGGGTTTCAAAAAATAGTTGTAGAAACCCTGGGTTTCAGCGAGAAACCGGGTTTCAAAATAGAATAATCCCGACTTGGAGATCCGTAGAAGTAATATTCTCAAAATGTTCTCGGAGATAATTCTTTCGCCGTTTCAGAGCGATTGTAATTAATGGTATACTTGCTTGGGAATTGGAAAGTACTATATTAATGCACAAGCACAATGCACAAGCACTATACTTGATTCGTGCATGTAAATGGGCGCCTACACCCCGCTGTCGGCTATGTTGCTTAAGCGCCTGGCCTCGGTTCATGCCGGCCCGGTTGATACGCGCTTGTTTTGTTCGTTATTGTATACCTTGACTACACAATGGGCCTGAATGCCACTGGTAAGTGCATAGCCTATGATCACCGCCTATGGCCACTGAACGTTGCTTATGGGCCTGCATCGATTTTCCCTTTCAGCTATCTCACCGTCACTCTATCACACACGATTCTTGTCAAATGCACCGCACGGGACACGCGGGTGGCGCGTGTATTTCTATATACGGGAATAATTCCCTTCTTTCCGTCATCTTCGGCCACGCGTGGCCACTGTACATGAGTGGGCATGACGCCTGCGCTTGATGCGCGCATGGCCCGCCGTTACGCTTGGCGCGGCAAGCGCCTCGTGTGTGAAATGTGATTATTGGGAGGGGGCCCGAAGCCGGCCACGACAAGCAAATTTAAGGACGAACGCTTTGAAGCGCGGGCCTGGTAGGCCATCTACAAGTGGCACAGATTCTTGGGAGTATATAACGCGCGCGAATACGATGAAAGGAAGCAAGATTCACGATCATCGAAACAGAGCCAGCGACCCGAACACCTGTTAGACATCCAAAGCTTCAAAAATCACACCAAGACCGACAGCGATACGTATCAAGCGCGAAGCTTCCTTTATTCCTTGAGTACCGTTTAGATCCCGCCTACCTCGATGGACCACCACTACACCCCGGCCCGTTATACATCCGCGTCGACTGCGGAGCATCCCCCTTTCTACACCGCGCCGACGCCGGGGCGCGGGTCGCCCGAGCCCGCTGAAGCATACCCGACGCCCGACGCTTCGCCGAGGCGCGCAGCACACATGCGCCTTCCCGATGAGGCGTACGAGAATACAGGCTATTATAACTCAAGTTCTCAAAATACATATCGTCAAGTCTCTGGAGGCTATACATCCACTGGGTACGGCGCGACATCAACCGACGCGCTCGTCTCCGCGGCAACACACCGCTTACGATCTGCATCTTTCACGCTTCCGTGCTCAATGTGCGGCTCACGCACGCCTGGGCAGTGTTTTGTTGTCTGCGCAGTTACAGGCGAGGAAAATTCGAACTGCGCGCATGTGCGTGCGCTGGCCCTGGAGCGCGAGCGTGAAATGGCGAGCGCAAGCGGCCGCGACCCTGATTATAGCACCACGTCAAATTCAAATACGACGAGCTATGACGAAAGACACCTTACTGCGCCTTCGGAACCGCGCAGAAGATCTGGCTCCAGTCGCGAATATTATGCAAGGAGATAATTCTTGCGTCTTGCTCTGCCTCTGGGCTGTGTATTTCTGGTGGGCGGCGGGAAGCGCCCTCTGTGCTTAGGGCCGTCTCTTGATTTGGCTTGATCTAACTGGATAAATATCGCTAGAAGTAGTTTATTGCTGTAGTAAATTTGCCTCCGCATAATATGACGTCCAATTCGTTGACCTTCTGTGTCGATCTTGTGTTTTCTGAGTCGAAATGAGGCACGGAAAATCGCAGTGAGCTCGTTGGCGGTGTAAAGCGATGCTGATGGCGGTGCTGATGGGTCGCACGCACAGACCGGTGGCAAATTTGAGGGCGGGGGGTTGGTTATGTCAGCGAGGTGGGTGCACTGGTTTGGATTCAAGTTCCGCTTTAAATTGGTGGTATCATACGTTCGTTGACGGCCCCCTTTGCTCACAACTCATACCCTCCCCGCCGATACTCCCACTCACGACCCCGGAAATGTCTGAAATCAGAAGGAAGCTCGTCATCGTCGGCGACGGTGCCTGCGGAAAGGTGCCCCTCGTCGTCGTCGCCGTCGTTGACGCCCCCCGCTGACCATGTCCTTCCCGCAGACCTGTCTCCTGATTGTGTTCTCGAAGGGCACTTTCCCCGAGGTGCGTCCAGCGTCGAGCTCCTCGCAGGCGGACGCCACCCAGCTCGCCTGCAGGGAGCCGCACGCCCGCCATCACCCACCCCGTGACTCACCGAGCCCTTGTTTGTCAGGTGTACGTGCCCACCGTGTTCGAGAACTACGTGGCCGATGTGGAGGTGGACGGGAAGCACGTCGAGCTCGCGCTATGG
>JAEKIV010000763.1:0-18308 GCA_016801325.1 Hypholoma fasciculare
CATCAGCAAAAGAGGAATTTTCCGCTGAGCCCTGGTATTGCCGGGGGTAATATAAAATAAATTTGATGGTTTATATTGGCTGATTTGACAATGAGGACAGCCACCGCCCTTGCCAAGTTATCGCCTGGCAGATCTCATCTTATGGGAGTTATACAAGCGCCTTGAGCGCTTATAATCATTGTATATGCCCGTTGTCGCTATGATAATCCACGGGCAATGTATTTCCACCAATGAGGAGTATTGGCATGTATTTTGAGTACTACTTAGTGATTCTCGTTCACTCGCCCGTGTACTTAGTAGCAACACCTTACAGAAGATCGGCCCTTATTGATGAATATTCGACTAAAATATTACAACGTGTGATGATACAACAAAAAAACAGAACTCGGACCGCCTGCCCAAGACAGAGATTGTGAAAATGGAAAGTGGAGCATAGGTATGGTGTGTAGTACTAGAGGTACACCTCTTCTACGCTCGGTCTGCATGATGAGAGAGTGTAGATTTGAGATTTGAAGTGCAACTCACCATATGAGATATGCGATGTGGGCGCAGCGACTCTCGAATGTGCTACCGCGCCAAGTGCTGTCTTGGGTATCGAGCTCCGCCTCTCGAAACGTCGCATTCGCATGTCGATAGAGGCCCAGACGCTCTTGGTAGACGTGAATGCCGCCAACGTATGCTCCTGTTCGTCCGGGGAGAAACACTCGTGCAGTCCAGCGGGAGTGTCCTGCGTGGTAGTCGTGGCTGGACAAGCCAGAGGGACAGTTAAAGAGGACGTTTGAACAGAGAAACGAAAGTGGGGACAGTACTCACGTTATAACAATGCTGCCGCGGTCAATCCACATACGTCCCGACCGCACCAGGTATCCGATTGCGGCTTGCAGGAGGCGTACAATATCGTCGCGGCATGTATCGATTAGTCTTCGCAATTGCCTGAGAGCGTAGAGATGAAACATTTGTGCGAATGTAGCAAGGATGGATGGATGAATGAGAGAAAGTGGTGAGTGCGAGAAAAAACGGGAATAGCAGAAACTTACCTCCATCCTGAATTTCATTATGCTTTCTCTCCCCGGCGTCCAACAACAGGCGACGTCACGACGATCACGCAGGCCCAGGAGATTAGCTACGTACCATGCCTCTGTAGTACAGAATCTCCACTCACAGTGTCCTATGTTCTCAACCTAGATTTCGGCGCGCAGCTTTTTTGCGTTATGAACTGCTATAACTCGAATCTGCTTCGGCTAAGTCTAGTATCATATCCTCGCGGTCGATATCCATGAGCGCCCCTACAGCTAAATGGATGGCCCAAACCCAACGGTGCGTTAGTAACGACTCAGTGAGGTATAATACACGACGCACCAAAGTAGACGGGGGGGTCCAAACCATGAGATATGATATCAATAAAGTCCCATGTAGAAGGCCGCGGGGGTACTCACAATCAGCCGCACGACAAGGGAATCAGAAAATAGGGAACATACCGGGTGTGGGCGCGAGGAGTCAGAAGCGTAACGAAAGTCAGTACGCCATAGACAGTGTAATGTAACTCGGTCAGTTTGCAGAGAACCGTGGCAAATGGCAGCCTGTAAATTATAGATAAATGCAATGGTCAATTGCGACATTCTACAACAGTCATCTGAAAGGGGGTTTGAGAGATCCTGGCTTCACTTAAACAAACCGTTCTTCGTACGATGTTATTAGGCCGAGGATGAGAATCTCGCGAGCCTTCGATCCAACGCCCGTTGAAGACCTAACTTGAGAGGGTAAGAAAATTGAAATGAAATTTGGCTGCAAAGACGGCCATGCCTTATAGCACATGGGTATATTCTGTTTTTGAGGATGTAAATCAAGACTGCATTCACGAATAGCAAAGCTAACCTGTTCTTATCAGGACCCCGATATGAAACAGAATAAAGCTGATATCAGTGTTGAGCTCATGTAGAGCCGAAATCGATGTCACTAACAAGAAATGTATTGGCGGATTTGCAGTTTCTAGATAGTTCAAAAAACATACCTTAATTTTGGCGTATTGCTTGAACTTAATCTCCTCTATCGACAAATGACTCTAGCCAATTTTCCGCGGCTGGAGCTCTTCCACAATATAAATGGGTTGGGTTGGGAGGTCTGAAATTGCTAATATAAAGCAGATAAGCGAAGAATAATCAAGAAAATGTACGCGTGCAAGGATCCTTGGATCACCATGTTCCAACTGCCCGGACTGCTCTACCGTCCATTGCATCTCCTTCACAGCCGTCGATGTAATTATGCTATAACGATAAAAACCTCAAATTTTGACAACGAGATGGTTCAACGACGTACATATTGGTCCATTTAGCCCTAGCTCACAGGTGCGATTGCCACTACGGTCCTGGCTTTCGGTTGGTCTTCGGTTAGAGCTACGATTCAGACTCGAACTGAGAAGAAGTTTCAGTATTGATTAAAGTATTAACACAACCATTTACCGATAAGCACTTGTACTGGATGGCCCAAGAATTACAGCTCTAGAGAAGGGAGGGTGCGTCGCTGCGATACTACTATATGCAATCGGCCAAGGTAAAACAACTAACAGACAGATTCATAAGAATTCCCACCATCATGTGACTTAAACCGCCTTTTCTTTCTTTAGTTCGCAACAAGCCTTTCGTCAGAAAATTCGTCAGAATGCCGAGTATGTAAGTAAAACCTAGATTTTTTTAAAAAAAGAGTTAGTGTGATAGATGTGCATTATTATTTTATTGCCGATCCAAATGCTACTAGACGCAAATAATTTTATTCGAGCGAGTGTCTGTGCTACTTCCAAGCTACAAGTTCTATGTCTAGAGCAAATTGAAATTTAAAACCGAAATGTGAACTAGCGAGTCGAAGCAGCTAATAATATGTTCCCGTGATTTTAACGAAGGTTTTGGTCAAGGAGTCGAAGACCCAAATTGAGCCATGAGTGCAGAAATTACATAGTGCAGTAGCTGCCGCACCGCCGCACCAGCGATCCTAAGTGACCTATCCGAGTCATTAACTCGTGTTTCAAGATGTACTCACCACCAGTGACCAAGAAAGTCTTGAGAAAGTCATAAGCTGTCGGCACCGCTGTGTAGAAAGTGATGGCGTCGCTACCGCATCTCCTGTCATACACAGGCTAGTCCCTGAGAGTATTTTTGCACATAAGACATGCAGATTAATGGTTTGTTTCGACAGAAAAAATGCCCAATGACTCGCCGGATAATTCTCCCGTCCGCTATTCTTACTCGACAAATTCTGAACAAGACTTGGAGGACCCAGACTTTCCTCCCATTAGGATTGGCAACGACCCCCCGCTGTGTCTACGGCCGTTGCTTCCACCGCCCCACCCAAATCGGTATCGTCTCAACCCAGCACCCGACCATAAAATGCAGGAAGCGATTAATCCGAAGATGAGAAGCGGCGGTACTCTCACCATTTCCAGAGTTCTCAACAAGCTCTCTTCTTCTGATTCAGGCAAAACTAAAAAGGTGAGTACACCATCTTTTCTATGGTCTCAAAGCTGACTTTATTTGTAGCGGCCGTATCACGATCAGAATGCAGAAGATTTACCGCCACCAAAGCGGCAGCGCAAGCCCGTCGATATGGAGGATGATCACACGGCCGACGGTTTGATGCGTATCGCAGACTGTCTTGAAAGAGTGGCTCAGGAAGCGAGGACGGACAGGCAGATAATGATTGACATCTTGAAAAGCATAAACATTGTAGTCAACAAAAAATAATACATAGAGCATTGTCTCTTTTTCTTGATTTTAATGGATAGTGGAGACTATCTTGAAAGGGTGGCAGGGGCAGCAAGGATGGAAAAATAAATACTGATCGACGTATTGTAAAGCATAAACCCCGCATTCGGCATAAATTACCATATGGAGATGGAGAACATTATTTCCTGCTCCTGATGATTGGGCAGCCCTGGCAGACAAATATACACATTGGGAACGAAATCAGTGTTATATTGGACAAGCAGATGATAGCCTAGGTTGTGACTAACAGAACAACTGCTAAATATTGAACGATCTACTACTTCTTACGACCTCCTACTCTTTTTGTAGCGGGCAATGTGGAGGTGGACCCGGTCGTGGATGTGAAGGAAGAGGGTATACCATTCGTTTGGAGCCTGGCTGGGCTTGGAGACTCCGAGTCGGATTCGTAGCCGGAACCAGACACACCGACTGTTACGGGTGCGCGAATCTTGGTGCGAGGTAAGGAGGTCGCGCGAGATGCTTTTGCCTGGCTGGGGACATTGGCCTTGGTTGGGGTGTCAAGGTGTGTGTTCGTTTTCGCATCATACGTCTTCGTCACAGTGGTCACGCCATTTTCATCGTCTGTGAGTTCGAAACAATCATATTTCTTTAGAAATTTTCTGGGGTACGTGGCTTCAATGTCGCTATCGCTGGAGCTGTCCGATATCACGATAACTTCAGGTAAATGTTTCGTGGAAGCTGAGAGCGTCGAGGCACCGGAACTTGGCTTCGGCTTAGGAGGAGCCAACCTGCCGGAAACAAGAGTACGGGGGATAGCAGGAGCTTCGAGATCCATGTGAGGCTTCGGAGTACGAGGGGTAGCAGGAGCTCCATGATTGACGTGAGGTGTTGCAGTCTTAATCTTTCGATGACGTGTTGCGGCCGATGTATTCCAAATTTCCGCACGGACTATAGAAACAGTCCCGTCCTGGCAGGCCTGGTCCCAGAGTTTGACAGCCTGTTGCCAAGTCTTGCAGGTTTCCCACTGGGGTGAAAGGACCGAGCTAATAGATAGGCGAACCTCCGATCTATTTAATGGAATAAGAGAAGTATAAAGACGAAAGAATTGGCAGAACTGACATTTGATGAAAGACGCCAACGTCAGAGCCCTTCATAACAACATAATAATTCCTGCCAATATACCATCCGGCCGGTTCGACAAGTTGCGAGACCTCCACTATGGACAGCTTGGAATGGTTCATAGCACCTTTTGCATTTATCTCGTCGGAATCGTATTCCGCTTCATCGCTACTCGGTAAAGCGCGCGCAGTGCGAGGGGAACCTAACACTGATCTGAAAATTCGGGTGTGCTCCATGGCTCAACAGGGGGGTGACTGGGACGTACCCCTCAGGTACGGTCTTTTTAAACTCTCCAGCCCTATATAATGTTTGCCGAGACCAGTCACAGTATCCCCGTGTTCTTTAACGTTCGGGAGCCGTACCCTTCGACCAAATATGACTCGCAATCTCAATGTTTCCACGATATAGAAAATCCAGAATTTAGTAAAACATTTCGTAAAAAATGAGTTGGGCGACACTCACAAAATATTGTATTCTAAGGTACCGTTATTCTGGCCAGAGGACGTCGTGTATGTACTCGCGCTTGGCATTTGCAAAAAGAACTCAATGAACTTGCAATTCAGGAGTTCAAAGGACGCTAGCGGGAGAAACGAGGTAAGTCATAGCAAGTAGGTTCAAACTTGGCCCAGAGGTCGGTAGATTTTGTGGCTCTAATGTTGCTTCGGATATCGCCTCGTCGGCATTTCATATATTAGATAGGATCCGCACCAGATATGCTTCAAGTGCTGTGTTTTAGAGACTTCAACGAGTTCTCTGGAAGTTTTTTATTGTGGTCACCCAGACACATTGAAGGGAGGAGAGAACGAAAGGTTGATAAGAATATGGTTGAGAGGAGGTATGTGCAGCGTGCTGGCCCACTGCTGTGAGTTTTTTTTGCTTAGATTCGAGTCAGACAGCGAATATGCGGAGAGGCTTGCCACGAATTACACAGTCACTGGCAGGCGGGAAAGGGTCTAGACAAAATGTAGCGGTGAACACTGAACAGGTACCTGCCAGTATGTGTGAAAGAAAGAGCAGTGATGGCCGTGGGAATTCTGCTCCTCGGAGATTTCCCAGTGTTTCCTCGCCTTCCATGTATCTCGGACTTTCTAATCATAATATACTACACTACGAACTCAGCTTCAGATCTTCACCTTCTACTCTCTTTGGTTCTGTATGTACTGCACGGAGACATCGCTCTATGGCACTAATATTGGTAAGTTTCTGCAATTTTAACTCACTGGGGACCACTATAAACACGTCTTATTCTTTCTTCCCTCAGACTTTGCTACTACAACTTCAATTAGACCCACTGGCAGCGCAAGTCGGCAAGCAGCAGATCGGCCGCAGAAGGGTGGCGGGGAATCGGAAATAGAGTGCCTCCAGTTTACGGATCGTGAAGTCAAGGTCAGTCACTTGTTCTGACGTATATATCAGAGTCACTTATATTACCTCTATGTACCTCTTTGACTTTGAGACAAGCGGAGCGGCCAACAATTGGCGCAAAGGCTCAAATCATGAAGAGAGCGGGCTATCTTGGAGTATGACAGACGGTGTAAATTTTTCAAGACATCTTCCGCTTTGGGTTGCAATTTTTATAGTTCGAACCTAATTTTAGGGAGGCTGTCGCAGCGTATGCACCACTATCCTCTGCGAAGCCATAGCCATAGCTTGGTATGTCTCCCACCACTCACACGGCTGCACGACTGATATATCTTTCGGTTTAGCCTCGAAGACAACGTTGCGCAGGCCTTCTTGGGACACCGCCACGTCAGGGTTCCGCAAATTCGCTCTCGCCACACTCCTCCCACTGTATCGGTTCGACCAGCTCCAGCGTTAACGTCAATAGTCCGTTGCCCATATCCAAAGCCAATCAGCTGTAGACAGCACAACTCAAGCACAACTATATTTAATTGGCTAAAATTTCATGTACACATCGTGCTACATGTTCAGAAATAGTTACGGGTCATAGTGTATCCTGATTCCTGAGGTTTCTTCATTATACCAACATTGTAGTAACAAGTGAATACATTGATACTCGATCTATTGGTTAAGAGTGAACCATTAGAATAAATTTATGGCCTTGATACCAGCCAAGAAAGGAGGGATTAAAATTTACCTTGTGCGTCGGAGTCCGGCCGGCTTCTCTATGGCCGATCTACAGGGAATGAAGTTGGCGACAGACCACTTATAATAGTCTTGCTTGTCCACGTCCCCCGGCCAGGTATCGGCCGCAGAACTATTTACATTTCACTCTTGGGCTATGCTGATCGAATTGCAGGCCTTCTGAGGCCTTCTGAAGTCCTGTCGCAGAGCCACGGTGTTTCCAGTCATCAATTACTCCGAATACCCCAGGTCAACATCGGATTCTCACCGCCTCACTGTAAACTTTACCCCCCGCGATCTACTACCTTTCTAGAATCAAATGGCTACGCCGACCCATAATGATGGACTCAGAGTCCCCACAAACCACCCAAGATCTACCAGCGTGCCTTCCACGCCGCCCCCCGTTCCCCGGCCAGCTTACTTGCCCGCTCATTATTGGTATTTTCCCTCCACTGCGCAAGCCTCAGACGCCACGACCTCTTCCGTACCCGGTCAAGGCCAAGGGCAGCCTCAAGGTCCATCCCCAGCAAATTCAGGCTCTCGTCTAGAGTTGGACCCGTCCTTCCTGGTAAATATCTCATATGCAATTCTACCACGAATGACAGACTGTAATTATTATCTAGATACGCGAACTCAATGCAACAAACCTTGTCTCGGCTCAAGCTCTCTCGTTATACAACCTACAATTTCTGAACATGGCGATTAAAATGGAACAGTACGACACCCACATGGCCGAACAGCAGCAAGAGTTAGGGTCTTGGAAAGACAAGGGCGATCTCCACATCAAGAACGAGGCCGACATCAGGGTGCTCCGTAAGGACTTAGAGGAACACCAATCTCTTGCAGCAGACATGTCGCGCGTTCAGCACGACGCTAGCGAGATGGGTAATACGGATTTGAAGGCGCTTCTGACTGCGCTGAGTGAGAAAGTTGACACTATGGAAAGTGACCTCGCCGAGCAAAAAGCGAAAACGAAGACCCTTACAGATACCCACGCGTCGACCGTCTCCGGCCTTAATGACGTGGCTGGCAGCCTACGTACTGAAGTTCAGAAACTGAATGACGTGGTTGCCGCCCTGCGTACTGAAATCCAAGACTTGAAGGAGAATCAACGTTTGACGGATGAAGAGATTGAGGAGCATCTCGCCACCATCTCTGCCCTGGAGGAGACAGTGGTTAAATTACGTTTGGAGATGCAAACGAAGACTTCGAAGAATACAAAGCGGTCGCAAGAGCACGATGAAATGATCAGCCAGCTCAAGGAGGAAATTGCGACGCTGCAGGCAGAGCTGCGAAACGTTGAGGATTGGACAGTGACATCAGTAGGTGTCTTTCGCTCATTATCGCTAGTTGTCGTTGCTAAGCCAAACCCGCAGAACCCAACTTGCGTTCTCAAGATTCGCATTCGCACTTTGATGGATGTTGTGATCAGTATGCTATACGAAGTCGCAACCGGGAGGCAGCCCGATGACAGGCTCACTCTGGTGAAAGCCTGGTGGCGTCGCATCCTCGATCCGACCTCCTCTCGCGAAGCGAGAAAAAAAATGGATCAAGCGGGAATTGATGCGGACCGTCATGAGTTGTGTCGGCAGCTCTTGGAGTCGCTGGATCTAACCGAGGAGGCGCCGTACATGGAGCTAATCAGTTCGGGCACCCTGCAGTTCATTACGCAGGACAAAATTGGTTTGAGGTCGGAAGCGAACAATGCCGCACACGCCTTCCTAGACCTGGCTGACCTTAAGCGGACTCTGAGCAGGGCAAAGTCGGCAGGCAACCAGATTTGCACCGAGGAAGAGTTCAAGAGCATAGATGGGATGGTTAGTTTTGTCGAGGCAATGCAGCCTGGTGCTTAGTGAGTGCTAGCAACTCGACTACCCTTCGCAGTACTACAATGGAACCAATACCCTCTCCAGATTTGCAATATACGCTACTCGATTTCTCATCATGCTATGCTTTTGCTTTGTCACTCGTCCGTCTCCATTAACCCATATCAACTATACTTTTCATTGTGTTTCACCGTCATCAGCCTACTTCTGTGTTTTCATTCTACTATATCCCAGGCTCTGATTTACGCTGTATTGCTTGATTTCGAGATACTACAATTTATGCATTTGGATATTTATTTTATGTTATAGTGTACCACTGCGGACAATGTGATGTGCCTTTCCTATTCATAACATTCAGTCTCCTCTGCACGAAGCCTATATTCACAGAGTCTAGCCATGCACTGTAAGAACAAGCCTCCACGCTGAACCACACTTGATATACATCGTGACCATATGTCTCCGCTATGCTCGCCGCGACCTGTTGATGTGTCCCACCTGAGTGCGCCACGGAGGTGCCACTGGGGAGAAGCAATGCAACCAGGAGAACGAATGGAACACGTTGGCATGGCCTGCGCGTCCACGCCGCGGCCACTGTGTTCGGTGCGACAGTACTTCGTTCAGCTGCAAGGTCTGGCATGGCCAAGACGAGTGCTAGCCCCTCAGCTGCAAGTGAAGCGTGATCGGCGCAGCGCACCTCATCCCAGCATCCCTGTCCGGGTTGAGGTCGGGGTGCCGCGCCAATGCCGCGCTGCGCGCCTTCGTCATTGAACGCGGCAGTGGGCATTCGTTTGGGCCATAAGCTCCGGAGTGTCAGCAGCAGCTTTCGTGAATGCTACCTGCCGTGTCTTCGACTGTTTGTCGTGTGCCGGGTCGATGGGTGTTGGTGATCCAGTGCGCTGACGACACCCTCGTTTCCAAAAGCGCCTAGCTCGTCCCGATCGTACCCGTTCTCCTCGGCGTCTCTCCCCACGTCGGAGGTCACACAGTCCGTCGATGACGCATTCAGCGAGTCAAATGCGAACTATTCCATGCGCCGAAGGACACCGTCGGACGCGCGATCTTGACATGTTAGCGGCAATGTCGTCGTCCAGGGCTGGCTGGCGAGACTATCCCAGAGCTGAGGAGGTGCATCGTAGATGCTTTACGCTCTTGATGTATGTCAATTGGCCTTGCGGTTAGGAACGCACCGAGGTTCCAAGTGTACTTGGACGTGGCGCAGATAATGTTCATTGTCTTGTTCGTCGAGGTGCGCCCTCAGATGTTGAGTCTGCGTTCGCAGGGGTGGCGGAGACGCTGAGAGTGTGATTAGTGGTGGCTTGGTGAGAGACGAGAGGGGATGTACCGATCCAGTGCAGAGTCTCTACCGGGGCAACTTCATAATCATCGCGGCGCATATATGTTGATGTACAGGAAGGACGGGAACCATGGAATGGTTGGCTGCCTGTTCCAGGTGGAGGCAGCGTCTTCGGGAGAGGTGACGGCCACCACTGCTACAGGAGGAAAGAAGGTCGCCGCGGTCTCCCAAGAAAGAGTGCCAGAAAGAGGAGTCGACGGGCCTTCGGAGGGAGCTGACGCAGAGAAGTAGGCCCAAAGGGCAATGGTGTCCTCTTCGCTGAATGATGCAGGTACATGAGAAGAAGGCACATGAGAAGACGTGTGCAATGGACCACGAAGAAGAAACTGCAACTACTAAAGCTATGGTAGCGGCGACTGGGCCAGTCAACGGTCGTGGACGGCGTCAGGCGAAGGCACACCCCGTGCGCGTGATCGGCACCGGAGGTCCGGAAAGTCGTTTTCCCAACGCGACCACCTATCAATAACCGGCATTATTTCAAGCATTTCTCCTCTCCCGCTCTCCTCATTCAAGTTATCAGCGCGCAGTTGTCTGCCACCCGTGATAGTAACAGGTGTTAGGTAGTCCTCATGCTACTATGCACCCGCCCTGGCACCTCAACATTTACTGCTGCTTCGTCATATTTTTGGTCATGAGTCATGTTTGCACTGGGTGCAGCATGGGTTATCCTTCGTTGAAGGGTCTTGAACGTCATGAAAACCAGTGTACCCTTAAGATTGCGCAGCAGGTCGTCCCGGACAATGCTCTCGAAATCTACGTCAAGAAAAAAGAGCGCAAACGGCAGGAAGCCCTTGAACTTCGGCGACGCAAACTCATCCCCGATAACCCACCCATGTCTGAGCTACCATATGTTCGTCCATTTTATTATCTTGAATTCTCAGTTGTAATAATCTTTCATAGCCTTTTCACCCTTCTAGTAACGAAGGAAATATGGAGATCGACCAGGAACAGCTTATGCCTGCAGAAATGGAAGTTGACGAACCACATTTACCTCAAAATTTGCCAGCTGAATCATCCGAGGACCCTCCCGTACTGAACGCTGCCGGACGAGTGGCTAGAAAATGCAGACCAACATGGAAAATTCTGGAACGGCTTCCAGCACCTCCTACGCCTGTCCCCGATATACAGCCCGGCTCCTTACCCTCCACTAGTCCCGTTCCAGCCACATCTGTGCCTACTGTCCCGACTGCTCTTTGGAAGGCAGTCCACACCGTTCAAAACGCATTTGGTTTAAATCGTGAATTCCCAACACATCCAACCCACAATCCGGATGATGTTCTCACAGTCGGAGATCTGGCTCAGTCGCAACCTCCACCTACTGTGCTTGATGGACCAGCAGCTATATCTCGTCTCTCTGTACCGGTACTTGCTTCTTCCAGCCCAGGTAGTGGCAATTTAAGCGGACCTTTTGCCAATTCCTCCATTTTTGGCCTTCTAAATTGGATGTGGACTGGGTCGGCTATGAAGTCACTCGGCGAATGTATCAAACTTTTCAGCTTCCTGCAGTCTGATGCCTTCCAAAAGGAGGATATCATGGGAGTTGACTTCGTGAAAGAGACCGCCAAACTGGATGAATCTATGGGATTTCAGTCGAGTAGGTCAAGCAAAGGGCCTATAACTCCTCCAAACGATGGTTGGCGAGAATCCGAAGTCGCTATTCAAGTACCAGACGGCAAGGAGCATGCTGACGATGGCAGTATTCCCACATTTACAGTACCTGGACTCCATCATCGATCAATAACGGCTGTCATTCGTAGTGTTTTTGAGGACCCCACTGCGTCTCGAAGCTTCCATTACACGCCTTTTAAAACGTTTTGGAAGAGCTCAAGCACATCACCCGCACAACGTGTCTATGACGAAATTTACTCCTCCGATGCAATGATCGAAGCCCACATGAAACTGCAACAATCCCCGCCAGAGCCTGGATGTGAACTAGAGCGTGTAATCGCCTCGCTAATGTTCTGGTCGGACTCGACACATCTGGCGAGTTTTGGTACTGCCTCTCTCTGGCCACTCTACCTCTTCTTTGGTAACCAGTCCAAGTCACTTCGTTGCAAGCCTCGTACGGCATCATGCCACCATATTGCTTACATTCCCAAGGTGTGCACCACGTCCTATTTTTTTTGGCACGACAGCTGATATCAATATTTCTGCTGTAGCTACCGCCTGATTTTCATGATTTCTTCTCAGTTCTGACTGGCGAACCACCAACAGCTGACATTCTGACCCATTGTCGGCGAGAAGTCATGCACGCGATCTGGGCGCTTCTGCTTGACGAAGAATTCTTGCACGCGTATGAACACGGAATAATCATTGAATGCCCTGATGGGATATCTCGCCGATTTTATCCTCGAATTTTCACCTACTCTGCGGATTACCCCGAAAAGTGAGTCAATTATAAGTATATCCTGCTCCCCGAAATTGAAGTTAAGTCAAATTTCTAGGGTATTACTGGCCACTATTCGGAATCTTGGCTCATTTCCATGTCCACGTTGCTTGATACCAAAAGAGAAATTGCCGGAAGTCGGTACAAAGAATGATGATCGACGACGAGAGACCAATCAGCGTGTAGCGAATGATCACCTCTTCTCAGATATTAGATTGGCTCGTACCTGGATTTATAACGAAGGATATCGTGTCAAAGCGGCTGCTGTGGAACGCCTGTTATCTCCTACTTCCCATGTCCCAACTGTTGTACGTCTTTAAGTCAATCATGTCATCCGTGGTCTTTTTACATTGATAAATAATAGAATGCCTTTTCTGTCCTATCAAAGTTTGGGTTTGACTATCACAAAATGCTCGTTGTTGATTTTATGCATGAGTTTGAGCTTGGGGCTTGGAAAGCCCTCTTCAAACACCTCATCCGTATTCTGTTTGCCCAAGGAGGTTCGGCGATCTCGGCTTTCAATGAACGATACAGGGCGGTTCCAACATTTGGACGTTCGACCATCCGGCATTTTACAGAGAACGCTTCCGATACGAAGAAGCTGGCCGCGCGGAACTACGAGGATCTACTACAAGTAGGTCTCGTTAGACCTATATTTATGATGTGGTAATCAATCTATCATTATAGTGTGCAATTCCTGTTTTTGAAGGCCTCGTTGATGAACCTCACAACAAAAGTATTCTCGCATTGCTTTTCACCTTTGCTGAATGGCATACACTAGCCAAACTCCGTCTGCACACCGATGGCACACTTGGGTGGCTTGACCAATCAACAAACGAACTCGGGACGCAGATTCGCAGATTTGCACGGCATACCTGTTTGTTCTTTGACACCGTAGAGCTACCAGCAGAGGAGGCAGCACGAGCACGCCGCCGAGCTCGGAAACCTGCCAGCTCCACGGCTTCCACTGCAGCCTCGACTTCCAAGAAAAAGGTGTCTTTCAACTTGATCATGTACAAAATTCACGCACTCGGTGATTATGTGCGAACAATACGTATATTTGGAACCACAGATTCATACTCAACTCAGCCGGTAAGCTATCCCAGTACAGTCAAAGACATTCTGCCTGATTAAATGATATCTTATAGGGTGAATTGGAACATCGACGGGTGAAGCGGTATTATGCTCGTACGAATAAGAACACGGCAGTCCACCAAATGACTCGCCTTGAACGTCGCGAATACGCCTTACGAAAGTTGAATAAATTGAATGGCAAAACAGCACCTTTAGGCCAAGCAAAAGGCTCATCCAAATTACGTCCAAATATTTCCTTTGAAGACTCGGAAGCCTTACCTTACACCCCTCCCGAGGAGCACCACCATATATCAAAGTCTCGGAATTTCCACATGAATATCATGGCGTTCTTATCAAGTAATCAAGGCGATCCTGCAATAGTGGTGAATTTGATTTCCTTGCTATCGATGTGTTCACTCACTTGCTATTCCTCCTGCAGGACTTTCGGCCTAAACTCGAAGAGCATGTTCTTGCGCGCCTTCAACATCCCGGCTGGTCAGGTAATGGCTCCGAGTTCTCAGAAAAAGAACGCACTCCCTCAGCTCCCGGAAAAGATCGGATATCATGATGCTTGCTCGTGAAAGCAACAGCGACGAATACGTGGCGCCATCCCATCCATTCGAATACGCTCGTATAATTGGAATATTTCACGTCGATGTTGTTCACCACGTCCCCGGGGAGGATAGGCCTACTACAACATCAATCGAAATCATATGGGTCCGACGCTTCCGCATGGACACTACATACTCCGCTGGCTTCAAGCAAAAACGTCTTCATCGCCTTGAATTTCTCCCATCCTCCGATCATGATGCATTTGGTTTTGTACATCCAGATGAAATCATCCGTGGCGCTCATCTCATTCCGGCGTTTCGTTATTCGGGAACTGATCAATTCCTTTCAGGTGTATCCATAGCCCGTAATGAAGACGAATATGACGATTATCGTTACTTTTATATCAACATGTGAGTACTGAATAACCGTAGCTATTATTGCCTAATAGTCCAATCCAGTTTTGTTGATCGCGACATGTACATGCGCTATGCAGGTGGCGGCGTCGGTCATTATCAAGTCGAACTCAGTGACCCTCATAACTCAGAATCGGAATCTACAGACGACATAGCGGCAGATAACGAAGACCCAGTTCCAACAAACGATGAAAGGGTATCTCCAATAGACAGAGAAGAGCCAGTCCCAACAAATGGCGAAGGGGTAGTTCCAACAGATAGTGAAGAGCAAGTCCCAACAAATGAAGAAGGGGTAGTTCCGACAGATGGTGAAGAGCCAGTCCTTCCCCAGGCTGCGTCAGAGATAGACAAAGACAATCCCGCATCGGATCGTGGTTCGGATTCAGGTTCAACTTCCGACGAGTCAGAGGATGGTGAAGGTGTCCCTGAAGCTGACCTGCCCGAGGACGGTGAAGGAGGCTTCGTTGACGCAGAAGACGAAGAAGGCTATGCAGAGCTTTGAAGTGTGGAACGAATATTCTATTTTCATCACATTTTACTTATAAAATTGTCAGCACGGAAGTTTAGAATTGGCGGTAGTAAAGGCGAATGAAACGCTGACTTTAATTGAAATCAATCCCGGGGCTTGTTGCTAATTTACGCATTCCACTTGCATGACTCCCTTTTATTTACCGATTGTGGGCCTTATCCTCATGGGTATGATTCTACCTTGGCTATTCGTGTTTACGCCACATATCTTTTATTCCAGGCAACATGGAAGTCTATTTCCGAGTCATCTCACAAGTTCTTTCTTTATCGACTGTGTTTCTTCATCTTTCATTGCACTGGTAGATATATTGTTTGGGATTATGCATCCGATATTTTCCACGATTACCAAATAAAGGAATTTTCATTTGACTTTCACGATGGCCTGATGTCCCACTTACACTCCTCCTACAACCCCGATGACTTATTTAGACCCTTCTGGGTTCGGTCTAAAGCTGCTTTCATACACTGTTAACATAGATTCTTGAGTCATCTCTCAGTTGCGGTAGCGCAACACTTGGCTGACCCTGTATGTCTTTAATATATTATTATGATTAACCTGTCAACTAAGTACCAACGGTGCTCGTTCAAAAGGCGTTGCATTCTGACATGATAGTCCTTCAAATCCCTAAAAATGTCGTCTCCTCCTCGCCCCCTCGCTCATGAAAGCGGCTCGACATCCTCAAGTACGAACAGTGGAAGTCTGCAACGCTCACAAGAGGTCCTCCAGGATGTGGCCAATAATCTTGTTCAATCTATCTTCCGCGGTAGGAAAAGGCAGGAAATACATTCTCACTGTGTCCTATGTTCTGACTTCAAGTTTATCTATCAGAGCTAGGCCGTCATTTTACCAAGTTGCTGCTCAAGAGAACGAGACTGAATCGATCGACCCAACTGCCTCACCTGCCTCCACTTCTTCCTATAACGGATATGGTCGGATTTTTCAGAGGCAAACGAATCCTTTTACTGCTATTAGTACAATAGTAGTCGCGGGTATCCGGCATGAAACAGCAGACAGCGATGACGAGACGCCCGATGATGAACCAACGTGAGTTTTCTGCCCATCTACCGCAGACAGTGAAAGTTATACATATCCTATAGCAAGCAAGTGATCCAATGCTGGAGTGTTCTCTGTGGAATAATCCCTAACTTTCGTGAACAAATGCTAGAGCTTTCGGGTGATCCAAAGACACGAAAGGCTGTTTGTTCTCAGGTGAGTGCATCCTAAGCAATAGCCAGCCAGCGCAACTCATACATCTGTGTTCTAGATTAGCGCAGGTGCCGCGGCTGCGCGCTGTGACGATACCGCTAGCCTCAAAATTTCTATTATTGATTACATTCTTGCTGATACTATGGCGTCAAGGCAACTTGGTTTAGAGCGCAAAGGGAAAAAAGTGGATCGCGGTTTCAATCATCCCATTACTGCTGCGCTGCTGTGCCCTATAAAATATGAGCCTACTGAAGAGTGCGTCCTTTTATCCGTATGCTGTCGTAACTCACCCGGAACATCAGGATATTCGATCAACTCAAGACTGGTTTCTTACCTTGCGGTGCATCGTTATTACCGCGTTTCCTTTTCCCTGAAAACCAGGTCCTCAACCTGGAGGATATCGAAGAAGGTTGTTTCCGCGGTCACCTCCTGCTAAGGGTAAGCCTGAGTTGAGTTATGATCCGTTTCTCGGATTATCTCAAAGCTTTTTTTGGACAGGTTGCGAAACACATACTACAAGGACCTAGCGCAGCATTGCAAACCCCCGGATTTCACCGCGGGCGAAAAGGAGTCGCTGTCTTGATCAATCTAACCTCTGTTACACGACCGCTACTCGCGTATCTGGGTATCCAGGCATGGGCGCATCTCATCGTATCATTCTTGCCCATGATGACTGATATCTTTCTGTCATTCCAGACTCATTTTGCCCTGACATCTGCAGCCAACTGGGACAGGATTGTTGGTACATTTGACTACCATGAATTTTATTGGAATCTCTTGGATTTTTTGCAGGGACCTGAGGGTGAAGACATCATAAAGTTATTCAACTAGTGCGTTGCAAAAGTAATTTCCTTTTCATGTTTCCATCGTTCTCACCATATCAAACGGCAGTCACGTTTTTGGTTCGCCAGTCGTATCAGCAAATATTAATACTGGCACAGAAGAATCTGACTTCGACATCATCAAACTTCAGAGAGCGGCCAAACGCGCTCGTCTCGCAGCGGCGGCAACGACTTCCATTATAACACCCCCTTTGTCGACAACTGCCACAGATGATCAATCTACGGCAGCCATCGGCTCGTCAACAGGATCCGCAACTACCACACAAGAACAGGCAGCTGTCACCGCATGATCTATTAGCAGTAGTGGCCGCTGTATATGCAGTGCATGAACTCTGGAGGCGCAGGTGGCCGCATCTATCGGCAGAGCGAGCCAGTTTCTGGATTGGAGCTGATGCACCAACTGGGACGTTGAATGCCACTTAGATAGACATTATTACCTACTAAAACCATACCATACAAGATTTTGCTCCCAATAATAATTGTTTCGATGATTTATCACCGCATTCTATAAGTGGAATCAAAACCACCCGAGGGTTAGAAAGTATTTGTAAGACTGCTGGGACAGGCCTCCCAAGCCTTAAACAAAATGATAAAGTCAAGTTATCGTACTGTCAATTTCGCAATAATCGTCGATGCCTCACATTCTGTTTGAAATTGTACAATTGACTCGGTCTTTATTACCCCTTACCATTTTATCGACACCACCCGAAAGGGCGACAAGTCCTGTACATCATGCACCGTGTTACCATCGCGTTGTTATTAAACATGAATTTCCAATTGAAGAAATCTTGTATGAAGATGTGCTATTGTCCCGTCCTTTTGGTCTTTGGCCTATATTGTCGATATTGACAGGCTTGTGAAGCTTGTACATAGCCGCAGCTATTATACTACATGTGATATCTCCGCGTTATACTGATGGAATACCAGGTATTAGCAGATTTCGGCAGGATGGTTGGACTTGTACAAGGATATATTCATGACAATGGCCCATAAGCCTTTATCAGGCCATGTTTAGTTAACAAGACATGGACTTATTGCCACGCTCCAGAAGCCTGCGTAAAGTTCAAAACCTTGCGAAACATGCACATAGCCACTACTCTGGCCAAGTATTGTTTCGTCCCATAGGTCCCATGTGCTCATTGCGTCTATTGCGTCACTTATAAGGTACGGTAAGGGTATATAATCTTTTTTCGATTTTGCTGATGT